>JAHWLF010000626.1:0-12259 GCA_024679295.1 Phytophthora parvispora
GCTGCAGCTGCTGCTGGAGCACGACGCCGGCCGCTACTGCAGACACGAACACACTGCAGTGGTGACTGTTGAAGACGTAAATGAGGTTTCATTCCAAAGCATCCCACAGGTTGATACAAGAGGCAAAGTTACCGGTTATTTGGTCCACTGGGGAGGACGCAGCATCGTGCTCGTCATTAGAAATGGGCACCCAGAAGTGGGGAAGTGGCTGTACGAGAACGCACCTCACGAGCTCAACGACGACGAAGTGAAGCCTGCGGTCGAAGCAGCCCTGCAGGAAGACGACTTGGAGATTGCCGAGTTTTTCGTGCCTCCGGGTAAAATTCTCCTGGATTACGCTAAGGCTTACCCGCATCCTGCAACGACCGAAGTGCTGCTCGAGTCGGGGTATCTTCGCGAGGACACGGAGTGTGCAGCCCATGCGGTGCGACGACTGGTTCGGACGGAGCGTTTGGACTTGATGCGGAGGATTATCCAGCTTCACTCTCCGGCCTCGGCGCTCGACTCTGAGAAGGCCTTGGAGTGGGGCTACCACTGGTTCCTGGCAATGAGGACGGTGTGCAAGCACGCTTCGCTACCCATTGTGAAATGCCTCGTGGAACACCCCGTTGGCCGTCAACTTCACGAAGAGATGCAGCATGGATATGAAGCCAATATTGAGCACTTATTATCTATCGCAGCGAAGGCAGACCATGTCGATGTGATGGCGTTTTGTTCTCGATGGGAGATGCCGACCAGTTCAAAGACGCGCTGGTCGGAGCGATTGCGAACTGGCATCTGAAGGCAGTGATGTGGATTCTGCAGCACTACGACTTCACTCAGCATGAATCGGTACCAGGTATCATCGATGAAGCCGCACGAAGTGGCCATTTGGAGATCATGGAGTTCTTTTACGCGCTTCAGACATCCCCCACCCCCGATACATATTTTGCTGATGTGCCCACGTCGGCGAGAAAGCCCATTTTGGAGGCTGGAGCATGGTGGTTTTGTGCGAATGAAGCGATGGATCAAGCTGCGAGTCACGGGCGGTTAGCCGTCGTGGAGTGGCTCCAAGTTCATCGGGCACCTCAAGTCATGGGATGCTCCACTAAAGCCATGGACGGCGCAGCTTCTAACGGACATTTGGAGGTGGTTCAATGGCTGGATGTACATCGGTCTGAGGGATGCACAACCGATGCGATGGATGGTGCAGCGGAAAACGGACACCTGGAAGTTCTAAAGTGGCTACATGAGAACCGGTCCGAGGGGCGTACAACTAATGCGATGGATTACGCAGCGAAAAATGGGCATCTAGAAGTTCTCAAGTGGCTCCATGATAATCGGACGGAGAGGTGTACAACCAAAGCCTTGAACGCTGCCGTGGAGAACAGCCACACTCGAGTTGTCTACTGGTTGCGCTACCGTTTTCCATAGTTTGTTCCGTCGAAGGAGAATATCTGGATCGAGTCTCCGAACCAATTTGAAATGTTCTGCTCTTACACGAGCTGTACCCGCAAAAGTTCGGTGTGGAAAACACGAACCGACCTATGTTCGGGATAATCTCGGAAGTAAATGACGAGCACGTAAAAGCCTGGATCCAGGAAAAGTATCGCGGAAGAGGATTTTTGGCTGCTGTTGTGAACAGAGGCGCTTGAGCTGTTCGGCAGCTTTTGAAAAGAGTGATTTCATGGCTTTGAAGGTGAGTTTGAGTACACAGTAAAATCCCGTAAACTTGGAAACAATACTGAACTCGACAAAACACTTTTGAACCAGCGCAACGACACGTTTTGGATCGTTCTCGGTACTGCAGGCACGTAACCTCACTGAATAAAATTACGATCCCAGCAAATGCCGCCAATCCGATCGTTCTTCTAAAGCAATCATGCTGAGGCGTCCATACTGTTATGGCTCGCCAATGATGATGGAGTGTTTCTCTCGAATCCACGTTACGACGTGGCGATCGTTTGGCTCTGTAACAAAAGCCAGGACGGGTTGGTCCAGGTCTTCTTTGTCGAAAAGTTTTGGAAAATGCTCGTCCAGAAACAGCAAGATGTCAAATTGATTGGGCGATTGGATCTGCAGGGTGTCGACGGAAGGATCCCATGTCGACATGTGCGCATGCAGCCACCACGCAACACGCAAGTGGCTGTTCTCCATGGCCTTTTCGAAGGCCTTAACGGTGCAGCCCTCCTTGCGGTGACCGTAGAGCCACTCTACGACCTTGAGATGCCCATTTGCAGCAGCCAAATCCATCGCCTTCTTGGTGCATCCTTCCGAGCGGTTTGTATGAAGCCACTGTACCACATCAAGGTAGCCGTTCGAGGCCGCCTTGTCCATTGCTCTGGTTGTACAGCCCACTTCGCGGTTATCTTGGAGCCATTTCACCATTTCAAGATGTCCATTTCCCGCTGCGTTGTTCATAGCTCTGGTCGTACATCCATCCGAGCGGTCTGTGTGTAGCCACTGCACGACAGCAAGGTGCCCCTCTCCTGCAGCAACGTCAATCGCGTTCCGGAATCGCGGCAATATGCTGTTGTCGGCGTCGGTCCCATCGGACTGGTGGAGAAACTGCAGGAATTTTAGACGCCCTTGTCTCGCGGCTTCTTCTACCATGAAGGTGTCGGAGAAGTACGAATGGTTCCTCACAAGCCATTTCAGCGTGTCCAAGTGATCGTTGCGGATAGCCAAGATAGCAGCATCCTTAAAGTTGTCAGAATATCCTTTGTCGTCCAGGTACTGCATCACATCAACATGCCCTCCGGCCGATGCCAGAGCGAAAAAGTGTTCAGGCCCCGCACTGTGCTGGTGCTCGTACGCCTCGGAAACGCGCTTTCCGATCGGATGCTCCATCAACCACCGCACGACCGCAACATCCCCAAACTTGCACGCCTCCTTCGAAGCGAAGACCCACTCGCTCGACCAGTCAAAGCGCGGGCTAGCTCGAGGCGGAGAGTGGAGCTGCACGATGCGCTGCATCATGTCAAGGTTTCCGACTCTGGCCAGCATGTAAATCGAAACTGCGGCACACTGCTCGTCCCGACGGGTATACCCGGCCTCCAGCAGCTTCTCCACCGTGTCCGGGTGCGGGTCGTCGTGGGAAAACTCCACGATCGACCTCCCTTCGGGCAAGAAAAACAGGGCCAGATCCATGTCGGGCACCCGGAGCGAGTACTCCACCGCCCAGCGAATCTCGTCGTTGTCCATTTGGTGCGGACTGTTCGTCCTCAACCACCGAGCGATGTCCACGTGGCCCTGTTCAATGGCGTGCAACATGCTGCGACCGCCCCAATGCACCACGATACCGTCTTCAATCTCGTTTGCTGGAATTTCAGGGACACTTTGGTACGGGACGATCCCATCAGGCACGGCCATGGCCGTGTGGCTGTGCTTGTAGAGTCTGCCGGCATCATGTTCCAGCAAAAACTCCAAAATGGGCAAGTGCCCGTTCTTGGCTGCAGCCTCCACCACGTCCACGGGCACGAAGCAGTTGGAGAAATGGGCAAAAAGCCACCCGAGCATTTCCAGGTCGCCGCGAGTTGCAGCAACTTCCGTCGACTTCCGGAACTGCCACAAGTAATACTGCCGCTCGGAGCGGAGGTAGTTGTTGAGGGTCCAGGTGGGGGACCTCAGGTCCGGGGATTCGGCGCTGTTGGCCCATATCCAGTCCAGGAGGCGCAGAGAGCCGAAGGAACAGGCCGCACTCAGTGACAGTGTTGGGGAAGGCCCCAGGTAGCTCGAGAGGAGAAACCCCAAGTGCTCCAACGTGTTGCAGTGGCGCTGGTGCCGCAGAACCAGCCGCACACTCGTTAAGTTTGGATGGGGTGGCATCGTGAACTGAGAGAATGGGTCAAAATTGATTGGTACAGCATAAAAAACAGTGTTTTGTAATTATTAGTGCAATTTGTATTATTTTACAGCTTCGAAGCAAATAGTTTGCAAGTTGTTAGGCATTGTTTAGCTGTCGCCCTCGGGCAGTTAGTTATGGCCCGTTGGGTACTGTATACATTTTTTCGCGGCAAATAAGAACCGTGGCGACAGTACTTCGGGTAATCTACCTTTTAGAGGGCAGTTGGGCGAACGAGGTCTTGTTCACAAAATGCTGGAGCGGTTGGTCTCGCTGGTCAAGTGGTCAAGAAACGCATCCGCCCAGCGCAACCACCAGCTTCTGGTTGGCCCGTTTCGGACTGCTCTGGTAAGTCCGTGTGTATTCCTCAGCTTGAGGTGCGTTCTAAATCCTGACTGAATCCCTGCACGGCTATAGGTGAGCGCGGCAGTGTGCGGCTGGGAGATGGTTGCGGAGGCGAATCGCGGCAACGTAACTGCACGCGATTTAGTGCTCTTCCTGCCCCAGCTCGCGCTACTCCTGATGTTGGGGCTTCAACTTTTCCCACGACTTCAGCAACGAATGCATCGACGGGTACGCTAACCTATGAAGCATGTATTCGTAGCGTTGAGTGCTTAGTTCTTTCGGTTGGCAGGTTGCTGCCGCGACGGTGACTATGATCCCTGTCGTTATCGTTGAGATAGTGTACTCTAGCTTTCGCTTGGGCATTGGGCTATGCTGCTGCAGCCGCTCTTTTTGGTACGGGCCCCACAATGAGAGGGTTATTGATAGGATCTTGCTGAATTGTGTGAATTGCTTTCGCTATGGAACCAAAAGCCCAGTCACATCTCCCGCTGAGGTGTCAGCGTGTGGACTCGTCCTGGATAACTGGTGCGGTTGCTGCCCATCCTGCTCACTGAAATTGTAACTTGTCCTAACCGTGCAAACGCAGCTATATAGCATTTGTTCGTAAGATTGCTCACTTCTATGGAACAGCGAGTTTGCTTGTCCCCCTGGTAAAGCACTATCATGCCCGGTGTTGCAGTTCTAAAGTTTCGCTAACTACCGCTTTGATCAGACTACCATCGTCAGTGGGGTAACATTTCGCTGGTCTCGCCAGAGCATTGGACAGAAGCACTGCCGCAACTTTCTTGACAAAACCCGCTTGCAGTAGCACCTCGGCCCAGTACGACGAAAACCTCGAGCAATACGAAGTGCAGTCATATTCATCTTAATCACTAAGACCAGCACCCTCGTCAACCATCGAGGTTGAGTTATTCGCCAGTAAGCCAAGAAAACGTAAAACTAAAATCAGCACCTGGTCCAAAGCAGAAGTGAGAAAAATGCGAGAACACACTAACGCTTCTCGCGGACGTACCATTGTGCTCCAGTGAGTTTTGAATCGTGTAGCAAATCCACAAAAACAAGTTCGATTGAACCATGTGCCAACTTCGATCCAGCACAAAAGAAAGCAAATGCATCACCGATATTCCCAGCATCCCCTGGATAAGATAACCCATCGCCAGCATCAAAAGCAGCTCGATAAACCCAAACACAACAACGCGGCCGAGATTGGTCATGATTTCATCGGTGTCAAACGATTGGAGCAGTGGATAGTAGTCGTGGTTGGGTAAAAAGAACATTCCCGCCGTGTAGATACCTTTTCAAGCACAAAAGCGCGTCAATAGTTTCATTCGTGGATGGTTGAATAGCAATTTACGTAACGTACAATAGATCAGCGGAATAATGACTTTCGTATACAAGACCAAAATGGCGAACTCGGTGGTAAATAGAGTTCTAGCGCTGCGCTCGAGAAACCACTGGCGCTCCTTGTTAGAAAATAATTTCGTCAAGGACGATTCGATTGGAATCTGTTCCAAGGATAGTGTTTTTATCCTTTGTACAGGTCGTGCCATAGGAAGTGAATTACGCTGTGGGGCAACCGGAATCACCTTTCGGTTTCGTGCTGGTATTTCAACTTGTCGAAGGGCACCCAATGTTTTGAGGTTGAAAACACTGAGAGATATCGATGATTTTGCCATGGGACCATAACGAAGCACTGCAAGCCGAGACCTTGCTCTGGGATCTTCATCGAGGACTTTTAGAGCGATCTCAATGAAGCTCGCGCTCTTCAGAGGATGATCAAGGGGGATTTTCCGGCGCAGAAAAATAATAGCGTTCGCAAGATGCCTAATGTCCGACAAGGAAACAAGCCCAAGAAGGATATCAAGCGCTACCATCTGTAGCACAGTAGTACTCGAGTGCGAGTTCTCCATTGAGCTAGACACGTACAATGCGTTGAATACATCGACGTTAAAAATCATGACTTGAGGGATCAGGTCGTAGTTATTGCCCAGGCAATAACTGATCCAGTTCCTCGCGGTTACTTTGATGATCGGGAGCAGCATAACATAGAACTTTTGATTCTCGGCCTTGACGCTAATAAACCCGTACAGGTACGCTGGATACACGAATGTCAGCAACACTTGGCAGATCAGCACTACGACGGCTCGTATCAATTCATTTAGCAGCACTCGGTTTTGGCTCAATGCTCTACCGAAGAATCCCACAAAGCACGCTACAAGTACCAGAAACCAAACGTTGATACCCACCACAAGAGCGAATGGTAAAGGAAAACCAATTACGTTCGCCATCGAAATCATGAATACCACAGCTCCTGCACTGGAAATAACGGGCATGGCACTCACTTGTGCTGAGCTGATGTGTAGATTTGGCACAGTGACTCGGAACTGCTCGAGAATTACTCGAGTCATGAGTGCAATTGTAACAAAATCCCGTAACCAAAATATGTAGTTCGCGCTAGAGCCATCTCGGGGCGAAGCCAGTGGGACCGCGTCTATCGATATGAGAATCAGGAGACACGGGAAGGGTGAGGCCAGGCAGACAGCAATTGTCCAGAGCAGCGGCGTCGTTTCACTGTAGGTTAGAAGCTTTCGAATACGCTCCGAGGAGTAGTGGCCCCGCAATTCTGGTTGGAACGCTATTGAGAACTTGCGGGCTCGACGCCAAAAGACGTGAACACGTTGCCTCACATCATCGAAGGAATCCATTGTGTTTGTGCCTGATGTGAGATGCTGAACTGAGCACAAATGATGAACATGACTTCCTTCGTGCTCACGAACAAATATAGACTGGGTTTGCGCGTTCTAGCTTATTTTGATATCGTCACCTCTCTGAAGGAGGTGAACCGTTGAGATAGAAATGAAGTGGTATTCTCAGCGTTAGGTAGAACGTACCAGTAAAGTGGCAATTCGGAAATTTGCTGTGGTGGGCGAGGTCCACGATATCGACGAGAATGTGTCCAACGTGAAATCGCCCTCGCCACGAGGATAATTAATAGTGTTCATCTTTTTGGGGTGTAACATGATTCTTAATAGACTTCGAGCTCAAAACTTTTACCACGAACCTCAAGGATAAATGGTCTTTTCCTGAGCTTGAACCCGAAATGTAACCTTCTGTCTAACTGGGGATACCAAAGTGATTACCTGGTACTGAGTTTTGCGACCACGGCTTGTACGTGATCTCACTGGTACCGGGATCATCAAGGTATCCCCCCGAGTAGAATGTTGTCTTGGCCCCGGTAGATTTGTTCAAAATACTGAGCTTCTGATTGCGCGGTAGCTTCTCGCCAGAATATTTGAACCTCCCACGCATGAAAGTTGGATATACTCAATCAACAGTTCGCAACTTAACGACTGGGGTAGAATGCGAGCCAACTGGTAAGATAAATCACAATGTCAGCATTTTAACTCTACAAGCTTCCAAGGTTGCTCAGACATAGGTATGCTTTCTGTGGTGAGTCGTGGATCCGCCTGGGTCAACTCGCGTCGAGCGAATTCACGCCGGTAGCTCTGACTCATTCAAGCCGTTGCATCCATCGATGCTGCATTCAAAACCGACAGCTGTTCGTCGTGACGACATCCGGATAATCCCATCCCTGAAGGCATCTTAACCATGCTCACCGCCTCGGATGTGCTGTTCGAAATGTACATGCACGGGCTCATTAGTCAGTTTCCCTCCACCGGTGCGTGACATCGCACGAGACTGCTCCAGGGCTAAGCTACCATCGTCGTCAGAAATGCGACTTCATTGGGCCGTGCTGTTGGTTGTCGCCGCAGTTGCCATCGCTCCTCTGACAGCTCTGGAAACGGCCAGAGCGTCGAGCGTCGCCGAGGACCAGTACATGTACGCCAACCGACTCCTGAGAGCCCACAAGTACCTGCTGAATGACGAGGAGAGGGGGATCACCGTCCCCAGTACCACAATGGAGAAGCTCGAAGCGGCGCTCGTGAAGGGAGACGCTGCTGACGACGTATTCAAGCTGTTGACTATTGACAAGAAAGCGGATGACATCCTAGGCAGCTCGATGTTGGACGATTGGGTGGCCTACATAAAGCTCTACAACCAAAAGTACCCGGATAGGCAAACCAGTTTGATCTCGACGTTGACGGCGCGCTACGGTGACGATAGTGTGGCTGCGATGATCGACGCCGCGAAGACGGTCCCCAAAACCGCGAAAATGGCCAAGAGGTTGGAGTTTGAGCAGATTCATCGGTGGCTGGGGCAGCAGAAGACCCCGAAAGAAGTATTTGTGCTGCTGAAGCTTGACGACGCGACAGTGGAGCCGTTTCTTCAGCCTCAGATGGTCACGTGGTCCAAGTACGTGGAGTACTTCGAGCAGGCGAACCCCGGCACTAAGGTGTCGTTGCTGCCCGCTTTTGGCCACTACAACGAAGAAGCCATGGTCAATATGCTCATTGCCGCCAAGACGGCGCCAAGCACGGAACGCCTCGCGGTGCGAATTCAAGTCGAGTTGACTCAGCTGTGGCTTCGGAAAGGGAGGACCCCTGCGTATATCTTCCCGATGCTAAAACTTGACCAGGCGGGTGACACCCTGCTTCAGAACCCGCTCTTTGTGGCGTGGATGAAGTACACTGACGACTTCAACGAGATGTACCCCAAGCAGAGAGTGCCCGCGATCACTACGTTGAAGTCGTACAAGCAGTACAACAATAAATTGCTGGCCAAGATGGTTCTTGAAGCGGAGAAGTCCCCGAGCTCAGCAAATCTTGCCAAGCAGTTGCAGGCCGAGCTGCTCGAGAACTGGTTGAAGAGCAAGAAATCCCCAGCCGACGTCTTTGCTTTACTGAGGCTCCACCGGGTCGGGGACCAAGCGTTCGAGAGTCCAGTGCTCGAGATGTGGTTCAAGTACATCGCCTTCTTCAAGGACGCGCATCCCAAGGCGATAGTGAACGTGGCGCAGATATTGAAGCAATTCTTCCCCAATGACGTGCTGGCGAAGATGCTCTTGAACGCCGAGAAAAACCCACTTACGAAGAATGTCGCCAACACTGCGCTGGATGCGCTGACTATCGGCTGGATCTACCAGAAGGCCCAGCCCGATGTGGTCTACACGTGGCTTCGCGCAGCGAATGATCCCACCGGAAAGAAGCTTTACAACTTGTACGAAAACTTGTACAAAAGCAAATATGAATTACGGCGGTAGAGGCTTTCCAATGAATACAACAGCGTAATGACTACAATTGCGTGAGTTATATATATATATATATACCGGTATTAGTGCTGAAGTGAGCTTGAGCTCAGCGGTTCCGTAAAACTTGTATTGCGCTTTTTAGTGTACCGACATAGTGGTACAGGCGTGCGAGTCCTTATAACTAACAAGTGGTTATCTTACTAAACCGATGGCGAGCGTCAACCCGGACGCATTTCGACGGGGAGGACTCCGTTGCCGAGTGTGGCGTTCGTGCTGCGCCACCAGAAGAATGCGGACGCTCTACAGAACCTCAGGGTCCTCGTCTGCAACTTTCTCGGCCCGTCCTCCAATTTGTCGTTTTATGAGGTCTGCTTGACGGAGTCCATCCCGTTGATGGAGTGGGTGTGGGGACAGAGTTGCACCTCGGAGGACGCCAGGTCGTCGAGGTGGACACGATACAACTTCTTGCAGTCGGATCCGTACTACAGTCGCTTCCAGTTAAACCGTTCTCTGGAGGTTGCGGCAAGTCGTGGGAACTTGACCATGATGAAGTGGTTGATGGACCATTTTCCATGTCGAGAAGTGCCCACCGAGGTGGTGGAATCGGCGGCTGCTAAGGGCCAGTTAAAGGTGCTCGAGTTCCTGTTCGAACTCGATATCGGGAAAAATAATTCTACGGGGGAACCATGAGCGATCAAGAACTCGTGGAGTTCCTGCTTCATGGTAGACATGTGATGGTGGACGCGGATACATTTCTCACACCTGAGCGAGTTGAAGCAATTCTGGAGTATGGAGCTGATCCAGATCGTGCTGCCAGATTGATTCCAGGAGTGATGAAGCTGGGAAGTGTGTCCATGGTGCAGAAGCTTGTGCAGCTGCACTCGCCGCTTCCGAGGGACTGCGTTGCATGGTTGCATGTGTGGAAGTTCGTGCTGACCGAGTCGTGTACACACGGAGATCTTAGTATTATTCAGTGGCAAATGGAGCACTGGCTTGGACGCGAGCTTTGCTCGGATGTATTCGAAGGATATAATTTTGGTGATCCCATGGCCACGGCATCTGCTGGAGGGCACGTGGAGGTGACATTTATCGCTTGAAACATGTTGACGAACTCAAAGATAGCGTGATGTTTCCTGCAATTAACATGACCACCTCAACGCTGTAAAATGGCTCTTCAGGGGCACGGATGGCGAGCTGACAGAAATCGCCCCTTTGCGATCCTAGATGCTGCTGCTACTAGGGGTGACTTGGATATGTTGAAGTACTTTCACAGCTTTGATACTTTACCAGTGTACCAGCGATACAGAGGGGGAGCGAACCACGCAGCGATACCGATGAGCGTCGTGTGGTCTCAAAGTCGTGTGATGGAGCTGGCACCATCCACGGGCAACGTCAATGTGATCAAGTGGCTGCATTCTAACCGACCCGAGGGGTCTTCGTTGTCTTCAGTCAACATGCTGAAAAAATGCAACAGAAGCTGGGCACCTGGAGTTGGTCAAGTGGATTTATACGAACCTGCCCGAGAGGTATTCCGCATACGCATCGACTGCAATGGGGAGTGTTGCGACCAACGGCCACGTTGACGTGGTAAAATGGCTTGGGACCGTGTCATCTGGAGACTGTAAGAATGTTGCTATCGATGACATTGCTGGAAGTGGTAACTTGGAAATTGTGAAATGGCTTCACGAGAACATGAATACGCGATGCTCCGCACGGGCGATGGACCTAGCGGCGTCTAAAGGCCACCTACATTTATTGATGTGGCTAAAAGAGAACTCGAATGCTGGTTGTTTCACGAAAGCCATGGATCTCGCAGCGTCAAACGGCCACATGCAGGTGCTAAAATGGCTCCACGACAACACGAATGCTTGATGAACAGTGGACGCAATGAATGATGCAGCAGCTAGCGGTTATCTGGGCGTGGTCAATTGGCTGTACGAGAATCGACCCGAGGGTTGCTCTGCCGCAGCCATCGAGAGGGGTGCAAGTAGTATGGACCTTAAAATGGTTACGTGGCTACACGGACACTTTCCTGAACTTACTCCTGCTAACGCGCATCTGCCGGCCTACCACGACATTTTTTCGAAATGCTGCTCTGCCTCAGTGTCCACTATAGGCAGCTCTTTACTCGCAACATTGTCGACGACATGATACGACGACTGGAAGGTATTTGTGACAACGGATACATCACGAACCGTGAGATGCCTATTGCGAACTGGCTGGAAGGCATGGCAAACAATCTCCACCAAACTCAACCATAATTGAAGACGTAACTGTGGTTGCTGTTGAAACAGCAATAGTAACAACGCTGTCAAAGTGATGGCTGTAACCCAGCGAGTATGTGTGATATCTGATCTCATCCATTCAATTGGTTTCTGTCTCCATTCTTCTACATGTAGAATGATTCTAGTGCGTTAAACAGGGCATTGTTGGCGAGCTATTCGTTGTATCGATGGGCCACCAGCGCAATGCCGATATTCTGCAGTTTTCTTCGTCTCTCGTTGCATGGAGCGTCGCTGAATCGGGTTTGGAGTTCGGTCCTCGCTAACATTTTACGGTTTGATCGTTTTTCTTGTAAGTGAGACTCGTCGAGACCACGGGCATTGGTGTTCCGAGGTGATTTTCGAGATGAGATGCAGGCTGTGAAGTGAGCGTCGAGGTGGTCGAATTCGCTGGGCCTACTCACGGTGCACTTTTGCAAATGTTGTTCGCAGAGGAAGAGTGGACGAACTATTAGACGTCACGAGACCCAGGTGACAGTGTTCTCGAAAGCGTCCTCTCTGGTCATTATTGTGCCTGTGTGTACCTCCTGAAAGAATCTTTTGCCAAAATCTCGACCGGACGTCGTCGCTAGTCCCGGATTGACCGAGTGGACACGGGCAGTCGCGAACTTCCCTGTTCAGTTGGAGATTTGGGGGCGTTAGCAAGAGAGCGGGAGGTGG
>JAHWLF010000627.1:0-12239 GCA_024679295.1 Phytophthora parvispora
CAGCCGCTCGTCCAACGCGCAGTCGGGGGGAGACTTCCGCCGCCGCACCATGTTCTCCACGTCCGCGACGTCGCTGAGCTCGTCCGTCGGCGCGGGGGACAATGGGGGGCACTCGGGGGAGAGGAAGGGGCTGTTCGAAAACGACGACGACGCCGGGGACTCGCTCGAGACGTTCCACGAGCGCGTGAAGCTCCGCCAGAGCAAGAAGCAGTCGGAGATGAAGGCGCTGCGGGTGCAGCTGGAGACCACCCAGCAGCGCGCTGAGGAGCTGGAGACGCAGCTCAGCGAGGTCAACAAGGAGAAGGAGGAGTTCGCCATCCGCACCAAGGAGTGCCAGCGCATCATCGAGAAGCGCAACAAGCAGCTAATGAAGGCCAGCGAGAAGATGGCGCGGCACTCGGAGCAGTACGAGCTACAGACGGCCGAGATGCAGGCAAGGTTGGCGGCACTCACGGCGCAGTGTGACCAGCTTCGGGCAGATGCCGCGGCGGCGGAGGAACTGCGGCGGCGAGAGTGGGAGATGAAGGAGCAGGAGCTGCAACGTGAGATGGAGACGCAGAATAAAAAGCACGAGAAACGGCTTCAAGATGCGGAAGCGCAGATTCGGGAACAGCAGGCCGAAAGCACAGCACTGACGAAGAAGCTGCGTGAAGTGGAGCAGCAATTGGCTGCCACGGAGCACCAAAAACCTACCGCAGTGCAGGTGGTCGCCAGTGATGAATATCAGACTTTGGTAAAGCGGTGTGAAGATGCAGAGGCGATCAGTCGTGGACTCAATTTCCAGCTTGAGAAGGAGCAGCAGGAGAAAAAGTATCTTCGCAAACAGTTGACAGCTCTTCAAGCAACTGTGGGCGCCACTACTGCGGCGGCCACTGCGGCATCGGTGGGATATTTTCCTGATGTATCGTTACCTTCGGAGGCGAGGGGGGATGCTGCTAACCCCAGAGATAGTGTGGCGACGGTGTTCGGCGATGCAGAACTAGCAAGCTTTGACTTTACAGCTGGCAAAGACCCCTCTCCGTCCAGTCCCACCGCAGCGGCACCAGCAACGGTAGCGCCACACGTGACTGGAGTTATCTCTCCTACAAGTGGAGCATCTAGTCCGAGCCGAAGCCGTAGCCGCTCGCGAGGTTTCTCGGCATCGAGTTTCACTGATGAGAATCCTAAGCCTGCATTGCGAGACGGCAAACGTCGGGCTGCATCAGCGCAGACAATCAAAATCTCGTTAGAGCCCTCAGAAAAGCCCGTAGACGACAAGGCTGCAGCGGGGAACGGCAAATCCATCGGTTCATCAGTGACTTTCTTCGAGAAGCTGTCGTCTAGATTCAAACGGGGTTCTTCTCCTCGGAATGGCTTGAACATTTCAAAGGCTGAAGACGATGGCACGGACGGGACAGCGACAGCTGAAACTGGATTCGCGTCCCCACTCCCGCCGCGCCAAGGGTTTGCACACAGCAAGGTATTGAAGGAACGCCCTCGCATGTACGTGGCCAAATCCCCGTCTCACCACGAAGACGAATCCAGTGACAGCATTTTCGGAAGTGAATCCTCTTCGAGTGACTCATCGGACGACGATGAAATGCCGCCGCCACCTCCTCCTCCGCCAGCGGCTGTACACGAGGACACTACGCCGGTGGCACCTGCCGTTCCTGTCCATGTGGATATTCCGTCCCAGCTGATTCATTCCGATGCTGGTGCTGATGCAGACTCGAGCAGCTTAAGCGAATCAGACGACGATGATGAGGATGATGACGAAAGACGTGGGTGGCATGAGGCTTCAGACAAACTGACACGATTGCCCACTAGATTTGCAGATCCGTTGAAGACGCAGGGACAGACGCCCAATACACCTGGAGGCCAAACGCTCAGCGGAATATCTCCGTCTTCCTCGTCGTCATCTTCATCCTCCTCGGAAGATGACTCTGATGAGCCTGATGACGAAAGGATCCAACCTCCGAATCTGGATGTTAAGAAGGCGGAACGTTTGTCAGAATTGTCGTCGTCATCTTCGTCCGGCTCAGCTTCTTCTGATGAAGATAATAACGAAGTGGTCGGCAAAATTAAAACGGAAGTCCACCAAAAAGTTCGGAAGGCCAGCTTGGATAGCTACGTTAAGCGGTCGTCACGCTCTCCGACATCTTCCAAGAGCCGAGAAAAGACCCGAAGTATGAGTGGAGGTGACAACTTACACAGTACGAGTAAAAGTCGCATGAACGAGTACATGGAGGCTCGTGCAAGAAAGCGCTACGAGAAATTGAAGCAAAAGCAGGAGAAAGAGCATGAAGAGACCAAAAAGAAGGAGGAATACGAGAAGGAGTGGGAGAAAATGGCACAGGAGGAGCGCGAGCGCAAGCGCAAGCAGCAGCAGGCGCGACGCAATGGAAGGCGGAGACCCGCAAGCATGAAAGCGGTTCGTGTTTCCCAAATGCGGCAGCAAATGAACAGCAAGCAGCAACAGAAAGAGCAAAAGGAGCCACAGGTCTCCCCATCAGTGCATCCTACTGACCCCCCGCGGCCCCACGGAGATGACAACGTCGGTAGTGACGACCGACCTAATCGTAATCCTCGGCGAAAAAGTGAAAGTAAAACGTCAGAAAGCGAGGCTGAGGAAGAAAGTTCACCACCTCTCTCTGAGATGCCACCATTGCCTCCTGAACCTACCATGGCTGACACAGAGTTGTATCTTCGCCAGCAAGCGCGCTTACGCGAGCGACACGAATTGCAGATGAAGAAAAAGTTAGAGGCTGACGAAGCAGATGCAGTCCGAGGAGATATTCACCGGCGAGTGGAGATGTGGGCATTTGGCAAAGAACTTTTGCACATGATTCTGACCTTGGACCAAATCTCTTCGAACGATGCGCTCAAGAAGTGTCAACTGATGGTCGTGCAGTCACCGGACGACGATACAGTGCGCAAGGCCTATCGGTGTGTTCAAGACTGTTTGTTGGTTTGTAGTGTCCATGAAAGTTTCTCACTCATATTTTCGTGTACATTGCTTTATTGCAGGAACATAATCCGAGTTGTCCACCCGGACAAACTTCGTGGAGCCACAATTCCAGAGCAACTAGAGGCTAAGGAGCTGTTTACTGTGCTAAACCAAGCCTTTGAGAAGTTCAAGAACTAGGTCGTCTTCGTTTTGCCTTGTGAAAATTACAAAATTGAAAAACAAATGCTGAGCAAAGCACTACAAGCTGGATTTGATCGAGTTATTGTTTCTGCGCAATGAAAGACCGGTGTTCGGCATTTGCCCTCGTGACTTTGATAAGCCGGTCGAGCTCGCGCACCAGATAGCTTTGTTCGTCATAAGCTCCACTAGACAGTAACAACTTCCGCTCACGAATTAGTCGCCCAAGCTCTGTATCGGGTGGCGCTTCATATGAATGTAGCGAGGGCCCTGAATTTTGATCGCTTGCATCAGAGCCCACACGCATGGATTCGTCTTCGTGATCGCCTGTGTTAGACAAAATAGCAAATGGAGCTGTTGCAGCACGGCTTGTTTCAACATCAGATTGAGCTTCCCAGTCACTTCCACCGTCGGATGCGCGATTGGAGAAAGAACTTGATGCTGAGTACTCATACTGTTGGCTTGCTGAGCGAGTGTGGTTTGTGACCGCGCTGTGACGGCTTTGTGTATGCCACTGTTGACCAGGGTGATGTTGTGGTGATGGCGAACGATGCTTGTTTGAGCGTCGTTTGTTGCTATCACTGCGAAGCTTGAATCCCTTGAGATCATCCAGCTGCTGCTTGATAGCACGCAACTCGTCTCGATCACCGTCCAATACGTATTTCTCCTCCCGGGCAATGTACTTTACACGGAGCTTCTCCAGTTCGTCAACAACTCGTGCTTCGTGCTTCTTCTTTTCTTTTGCAAGCAAGTTAGCCACATGCTCCACTTGACTCTTCATCTTTTGTATGTTTGCTTCTGCAGCCTCGCACTCGCGCTCTTTTACCATTTTCTGCTTTTCTAACTCACCCACGGTACCTTTTAGTGCCGCGATCTCTTCCCTCAACCTAGACTCGGGGAGTTTTCGCTGTTGCTGACGATATTCTGCAAAATCCATCTCCACTTGTTTGGCTCGGCTCTCTGCGTCACGTAGCTGCGTCTCTAGCGTTGAGATCCGCCGCTCGTAAGCTTCTGTTTGCTTCTTCGCCAAAGACAATGTGTGGGTGTGCTCACTTTTGAGGCGTCGCTGCAGAGACTCGTTCTCGTCACGTTTAGCCTCCTGCTCTCGCTTTAAAGCTGTTTCACCCACAGCCAGTCGGCGTTCCCGTGTTTCCAAATCGGCTAACGATTTTCGGAGCGTTTGCTCAAGCCGTTGATACTCATCTTGTGCTGATTTCAGCAAGTTACTCCGCTCTTCTTCACGGCGCGCCCACTCTTCCTCTAGCTCATCCATTCTTGCCTTCTCCATTTCTGCAAAACGGCGTTTCCATTGCAATTGTTGAAGATGCTGCTCCTGCTTCCATCCGCTCCGTTCTCGCTCCAAGGCCTCCCTGAGTTGTGCAGCTTCTTTTTGATGCTCACGGGCACGATTTAATCTCTCCTCATCAGTGCTGTCTACACAGACCTCAGCCATGGAAATTTGTCTCGCTGCATACGTAGCCAGCTTTGTGTCCCCATCCTCTCGTACAGTAGACAGATCATTTACACTTTTTTGCAATTTTGTTTGAGAAGGATTCTCGACCGAAGAACTGTTTGCTGAAGCCCCTTGCACCTCAATTGCTTTCTCTATCAGAGGGATCGTAGGTAGGAGGAATCTACAAAGCAAAAACAAAGATTACTTAGTCCACAGGGGTTTGGCGTCGTAACAACATTCATACCTCGTCGCCCCGTGCATGCCAGCAATAAGTCCAACATCTTCTAAATACGCCGATACACGGATAGAGCCCACACGCCTCGATTGTCTGCTACCATTTTCCCCATCAGCACTAACAATCGGAATATTGATCGAGCAGCTTCGACACGAATGTGAATATGCTTCTGGTCCAGCCTCGGTGTCCGGCAACATTGAATCGGTGTGTACCTCAAGCCAATGAGCCTCCGTTTCCGCTTGCGTCATGAATATATCCTCACATTTGTCATTGGAGCAGCAAAAGCGCTCTTCCGAGAAAAACAGATAACTCAAACTGAAAACAGCACTTCCTACCCTACAGCCAGATAATAAACGGGGTTATTGGCGGTGATTTCCACGCGATAAATTAGAACTCCAGCCTACCTTTCTTCGTCACTTGAGATCAGGTCAATATCGACGGACTCTTGCATCTCTTCTTTAAACTGCGTGGGGGTTCTCTCCACATGAAGCATGCTGTAGAAGTCAAGTGTTTCAATGTCACCCTTATTCGATACTGTAAACCAATCGCTGCTAACTGAATACTTCTGTTAGTGATGCAAACATAAAATGCCACATTAAGATAGACTATTCCCGGTGGACTTACTTGATGTCGAACTGAGGAAAGGATTCTGGTAACGAAGGGAATAACCACCAGGAAGTTCGACGTCTCGGATAGATTTCAATTTTATGCATATTTTATAATGATGCATTTCGCCGCTTGCATCATCCCACACTTTACGGCCAAGGTTCTCATGAGCAGAAGGCCCACGAGTGCAATTCAACCTGCACTGACCGACGGACTGGGTAGCTTCATTCAACATCTGAAGAACAATTGATCTTGGGTAGCCACCATCATCCTGAGTAATGTTTATAGCACCAGGCGATGAAGCTGCAATCAAACGATTAGACTCTACCGCAAAGCAACGAATACGGATAGGTGCATTCATGGCAGCTTGACTTGAAATAGTCTCCAAAACCACACCTGTTCCAGGACTGGTTGCAAATGCGTGTTGTTTTGTAAACGCACAAACCCCCAAGTCTCCAGATACCTGCTCTTTCCCAATATTCATCTCGATCGACATTTTTTCCGCGCTGGTAAAAGAAGCGAAGACTGCATTCTTTAAGCGCAAGTGATCCACCTCAAATGCAATATTCTTTACTGTGGGCATATCTGCCGGCACCACAGAAACACTAGTAAGCGTACTTTGTTCGGTAGCATCCTTGTTAATCGGCTTGTCACAAGGGAGATTGAGAAGTTCAGTGTTTCGATGAAAAATATCCGCTTTTTGTTGTGTAGACTCCACAAATTCCACGACGACTGAAGCAGTGACAACAGCGGTATCAAAATCTGGGAATGAAAATGTTCCTTCAATCTCGGATGAATCGCCTGGTTCCAAGTTGTCGCCATTTTCGTCCGACCTCGAAAAGAATTCTTTAGACAGGAGTGGGAGCAAAGGAACCTCCACTCCTGCGAGCACATGGTTTTCTGTGCACATGAACACCGTGATGCACGCCAAGTTCTCAATATGACGTGCTAACTCTTTCAAGCTGCTTTTGACGCGGAAGCTGTCGCGAATAGGAGAAAATTCGGCAACGCTGAGATTATAGAATACGTCAGTTTGAACAACGACGTCAAAAAGTGAGTAGCTGAGCCAGAATCCCGTTCGCGTAAGCTCTTCTCGCGCCTCCTCGATAGCAGCATCAACGACTTTCGAAAGGTTCAGTGCAGCCTGAATGAAGATAGAGAGGACGAATATCTCCTGCCCATTGTTGTCTCCAATCTGTAAATACTCCCCATTTTCACCCGAAACCACTGTCGAAGCTGTTGGTACCGTTCCTATTCGGCTCACCGTCGCTGACGTAGTATCTTTCCGCTCGCTGGTAGATAATCTCGTTTTAGACGACTTTGGTGATGTTGCTGCTGCTAAGGACGTTCCAGGTGAGAAGGTACTGGAGATCAAAACCTCGCCACCAAAAGGTGAATTTTGCAACCTTAACCACCGCTCTGGCAAATCCGGCGTCCTTCAAGAGTACGCAACGATAGCCGTGCCGTTAGCACACTGGACCAACACAACATAGATATTCTACAAGTGGGGTTGAGCTCACCTCAAATCTAGGAAAACCCACCCAAAGCTTGTAATCGAGCTATCGCTCTCTTGTCGAGCAAGGTGCTCCATCTGTGCTTGTGAGTGATACTCTGTAGCTGTGTCACCAATGCCATACACAAACGCCTTGATTCTCGGAGCGTACGCCTTCAGCCGACGGAACCTCTCCATGGGAAAGGTCCATTGTAACTTCCCGTCACCTCTCACCCATTTGGCCTCTTCGATCAGGCCGCTACGCCGGTACGCGTCAAAACGCCCACCAGTCGGCAAAGGTTTCTTCTTAGAACCCTTTCTCCGAGTAGTTGAGTGAAGCGGTGAGCCTTCAGTTGGCTGCATCTCCTGCTTCCACCTCGATCCTCGCGACTGTGCCGCCTGCTTGCCTATTGTGGCGAACACCCTCAGCTCTCGAACAGCGGCAGACTCCGAGACGGGGATCCGCAGCATGCGCACCTGCAGTGCCGATACCGTATAAGTCCACGGTGTGTTGTCCATCAGATGACGACCATTGATGGTGTCGAGCTCGCGAGGGGCTCGAGCACGCTTGGGTTTGGTGGTTTTAGGCAACGGCGTCACGGCTCCAGCGTCGCTCTCATCATCTCCCAGCGCGTCGGTGTCGAATTGATACGTCTGCTGCTGCTGCTGCTGCTGCTGCTGGGTGGATGGAGAGGGGGGAGATCGTTGCGGGTGGGTAGGCGACTCTGCCTCGTAGTCATCGCTAGCATAGATATCCTCGGCGGATTCGGGATCCGCAGCCGACATTGTCAAAATGGCGAACGGGTGCGTCCTTTCGGAGAACTGCTGCGATGAACATCAATTACTTAAACGAGATCATACGCTCTAGCTTGACTAGTAGGAGTCCGTGAGCATTAGTTCTCTGTGATGCTGTTTAGTACGTCGTAGTCACTATATGCTATGTAGGATTCTAGCATTTCTCGAGAGTTTCCAGTCAGCTTTGGTCTGTTAGGAACCCGCTGATCCAGATTCGTGGTTTTGGCCTAGGCGGTCAAGCACTGTGACAAGGTTTTCAGAATGATTATGTGGCAAGTCCTCCGTCAGCAGGGACGATTTCGCAGTTCGATTATGTAGACATGGTTGTTGAATCCCCGCAGCTCACTTTTCACTTGGCGTTCAAGACGACAAACCCCCGAAACCAACCAAGCGCCCTCGCACATATTTGCCCACAGCGATGCTGTTCCCGAAGACTTACCGCGCGTACCAATACGAGAACTACGGTTCGCTCGAGAAGGAACTCAAGATCCATGACAACGTTCCCCAGAAGGAGCTCGACCCTCAGCAAGTGCGCATCAAGGTGCGCAGTGCCGCCGTGAACCCCATCGACTACCTGCTGATGGAGGGTCTGGGTCAGGTGTTCCTGGGCAAGACTCCGTCTGCGAATGAACCCTTCGACATCGGTTTCGATGCTGCTGGTGATGTTGTTGAGGTCGGTGGCTACGTCAAGCGTCTGAAAGTTGGAGATGCGGTTTTCACAATGACTCCTTTCAGTGGCTTCGGCACCCTAGGTGAATATGCCGTGGTGGACGAAGAATTTGTTGCAGTCAAGCCCAGTAACTTGAGCTTCAATGAGGCAGCTTCCGCGCCTCTTGTAGCTTTAACTGCTTATCAAGGTATGTTCACACACGCCAAGCTTCTGAAGGGTGAGACCGTGCTCATTCTCGGCGGCAGCAGCTCCGTCGGCATGTACGCTGTGCAGTTTGCGCACGCGACTGGTGCGCGCGTGGTAACTACTGCCAGCGCGGAGAAGGCTGATTTCGTCAAGTCATTGGGCGCTGACCAAGTCATTGACTACAAGACTGAGAAGTGGCAGGAAATGCTGAAAGCTCACTCGGTAGACGTGGTCTACAACTGCGGCATGGAAAATGCGGCTTGGAACGAAGGCGCTCAGGTGGTACTCAAGCAGAACACGGGCCGCTTCGTCACGATCTTGCCTATGACGCAACCGGTCGACGTCTCGAAGTTTGGAGCGAAGCTGGTCGGAGAGGTTCATGTATACCCTTCTGCCAAACAGCTCAGCGAGATTACCAAATACATTGAGGAGGGCAAGGTGAAGCCTGTGGTTGACATGGTTTATCCTTTTGAGAAGGTGCTGGATGCGTATGCGAAGCTTAAAACTCGCCACGCCCTAGGAAAACTCGTTGTCGAGATGTAGTTAGTTTAGAATTTCGGTGGGGTACCGCAATCTTATGAATCGTGAGCGTTGAAGGCCATCACGCATTCGTAAGCTTAGCTGCTACAATAAAAATAAAGCTCGAAAAGAGATCAATAAATGGATGAATCTCCAATCTCTTGGCCAGACGACGTGAATATGGCCCATCTTGTAAAATCTGCACCAAGCTTTTAAACACTAAACATCTCACTACGCTACCATGGTGAGCTCAAACGACATCTATGAGTCCACTGAGCTAACCTCGGTTATGCGTGCAGCTCGATGACAAGTATGCCGAGGCAACATAATCTAGTCGGACCGCGTCATAGATTCTGTTGATGGAGGGCCTGCTACCTAATCACAAGGGAAACAAAATCACCAGCCGACACAGGCTTGTTTACGGGTTTCTTGCTTACAGGCTATACTGACACTTGCAGCTAAGTTATGCAATCGCGGAGGAGGGCGCAATCGATAGCTAGCACTCCAGCGATGGATGTCTCCCATGTGCTCTTCAAGGTTAGCATCGTAGAAATCCCCAGCTCTCCACAAGGTTCACTTTGCTTTAAGCATTCTGGTCCACAAACGACCTAAGCTCCCCGACAAACACCGCAACCGACGACTATGGCGTTCCCGAAGACTTACCGCGCGTACCAATACGAGAACTACGGTTCGCTCGAGAAGGAACTCAAGATCCATGACAACGTTCCCCAGAAGGAGCTCGGCCCTCAGCAAGTGCGCATCAAGGTGCGCAGTGCCGCCGTGAACCCCATCGACTACCTGCTGATGGAGGGTCTGGGTCAGGTGTTCCTGGGCAAGGCTCCGTCTACGAACGAACCCTTTGGCATTGGCTACGACGCTGCTGGTGATGTTGTTGAGGTCGGTGGCGATGTCAAGCGTCTGAAAGTTGGAGATGCGGTTTACACCATGACGCCGTTCACCGCGTTTGGGACCCTTGCCGAGTTTCTGGTCGTGGACGAAGAGTGTGTTGCGGCAAAGCCTAGCAACCTGGACTTCAATGAAGCTGCCGCGGTGCCTTCAGTGGCCCTCACAGCTTACGCCGGTATGGTGAGGCATGCAAAGCTGCAAGAAGGCGAGACGGTGCTTATTCTCGGTGGTAGCAGCTCCGTTGGTATGTTTGCCGTACAGTTCGCCCGTGCTAGAGGCGTTCGTGTGATTGCGACGACCAGTACGCGCAACATCGACCTGGTGAAGTCCCTCGGGGCTGACCAGGTGATCGACTACACGAAGGACAAGTGGCTGAACGTTCTGGAGCCTCACTCCGTGGACGCCGTGTACGACTGCGGGATGGAAGCTTCGGCCTGGAACGACGGCGCGCAGGTGGTGCTCAAGAAGAACACGGGCCGCTTCGTCACGATCCTTCCCATGGCACAGCCAGTGAAAGAGTCCGAGTTTGGAGCACAGCTTGTTGGAGAAGTCCACAACACTGATCCTTCGGCCGAGAAGCTCGACGTGATCACGAAGTACATCGAGAGCGGCAAGGCCAAACCGGTGATTGATACCGTCTATCCCTTTGAGAAGGCACTCGATGCCTACGCGAAGCTGAAGACGCGTCACGCGCAGGGAAAACTGTTGGTGCAGATGAAGCCTTAAAGGCCCAAGGGCGCAGACCGCGATGGCTGTGATCGGGTCGCATTTGGAGGTTTATGAGGGTTCTAAATCTTTTGACAATATACCTAGCAGGCCAAGCCACTTACGATGCCATCGCTGAATACCGGATAACTTTTAGCTAATGCTATGAGTCCTCCGAGGTTAGTTTTCATGGGTGCACCTCAACCACCAACTTTCCTTGCGCGTGACCCGTTTTCAGCTTCTTGAAGGCGTCCAACGCCTTCTCAAACGGATAGACCGTGTCGATCACGGGCTTGACCTCGCCGTTTTCGATGTGCTTGGTGACCTCAGCGAGCTTCTCGCCCGACCCGTTATCGACGCTGACAAAGCCGACAAGCTGCGCTCCGAACTCGGCCGCCTTCACAGGCTGCGCCATGGGCAGAATCGTAATGAAGCGGCCCGTGTTCTTCTTGAGCACTACCTGCGCACCGTCGTTCCAGGCCGTAGGCTCCACGCCGCAGTCGTACACCGCGTCAACCGAGTGCGGTGGCAACACGTCCACCCACTTTTCCTTCGTGTAGTCGACGACCTGGTCTGCACCGAGAGACTTGACGAGCTCGACGTTCCGCGAGCTCGTGGTTGCAATGACCCGAGCTCCGACGGCGTGAGCGAACTGGATGACGAACATCCCGACTGAGCTGCTGCCGCCCAAGATGAGGATGGTATCCCCCTCTTGTAGCTTGGCGTGCTCCGTCACACCTGCGTGTGCTGTGAGCGCCACCGAGGGCACAGCAGCGGCCTGGTTGAAGGTGAGGTTGTCGGGCTTCACAGCCACGGCTGCTTCGTCCAAGATCCAGAACTCCGCCAGACTGCCGATCGAGGCGGACGGCGCCGAAGTGTAGACTGCGTCGCCCACCTTCACTCGGGAGACGCCGCTGCCGACCTCGACCACCTCTCCGGCGCCATCAAAGCCGATGGCGAAGGGCTGCTCGGGGGACGGGGCTCTGCCCAGCATCATTTGGCCCATGACTTCCACCAGCTTGTAGTCGAGCGGGTTCACGGAGGCGCTGCGCACCTTGACGCGGACTTGCGTCGCAGCGAGAGGCTTTTGCGGCAGACCGGTCTGCAGCTTGAGCTCGTTCTCGATCGGGCCATAGTGCTCGTACTGGTACGCGCGGTAGGTCTGCGGGAGGGTCATGCTGATGGTAGGGAGATTGACGTCTGGTGGTGTTTGTTGTTGTTGTTGTTGCTTGGGGGCTTGAAGACGAATTGCAAAGTGAGTGGACGAGTGCCGAGCGCCCGGAAGGCAGCGATATCTCCGGCGCAATCGGCGACATGATGTTTAGGCCGGAGGGATCGCGTCAACCGAGAGCATGGAGATGTAGCCATGTCCGTTGGAAGTGCTCGCGGTCTGATTTGCAACTGCCGCTTCAACTTGTCAACGCGAGGCAGCCAATCACGGGGCCGAACGCCGTCTGGGGTATCCTCGGGGTATCCAGCGCGCTTTTGTCCCTGGTCAACGCCGCGCCGCCAGACGCCGACGATGGGGGCGGCTACCAGACACCGCGC
>JAHWLF010000628.1:0-12218 GCA_024679295.1 Phytophthora parvispora
GACTCGATCGAGGCGCTGAAGCTAGCTGCGGCAGGCGACGTGAAGACGACGTACAAGATCGAAAAACTCGAGAACTTGCCGAGTGTGTTCGAGCGCATGGCTGCTGGCAAGCTCGCTGGCCGCATCGTGCTGGACTGCGAGTAAGAGCTGGCATGTGTGTGAAATGGATCTATGGGCCTCAAGCCCAAGGTCGAAAGCATTAGTGGTGAGTAAGATTGCGCTGGAGGAAGATTGCACTACTCACTGTACTTGCATTCATAGTGCAACATTTGTGTGTGTGACCGAAAACAAACAAAATAAAACAATCGCTACGTCAATTAAGACATGATCTAGGATGCTTCATGCCCAAAACGTACACTTCTTGGTTGTTGTGGCTTCTCAGCGACAGGTTTTCGCCCTTGTCAAACAATCATTGAACGCCGAGGTTTGTTTTGCTCCGGTTACTGTTGGAGTTCAGCCATCGGTGATTCCTAGTAGTCGAGGCACTGTGATGGAATGATCTGCTCCACGTCGTGTGGATCAGCGCCCATGGAGTGAATCGCAATTGTTGGGCTCATAGAAGCGCTTGACAAAGGCACCAAGTCTCCAAGGTAAATGATGAAATCGTAAACGGCAGCTTGAACTGCAACTACTCGCCGTAGTCGTGAGCGTTGGGAGGATAATTTGCGCAAAGGTACTCAAATACCTGAAAATGGCCATTCTGCGCTGCAATACTTGCGCTGCTCCCAATTCTTTGAACATGTACTTGCTGGTGCAGATAGCACACCATGTCCATGTGGCCATTAGCTGCAGCCCCAGCCATGGCCCATTCAGAACACCCCTCCGGTCGATGAGTTAGCAAGAACTCGACAATATTAATGCGATTAAACTGCGCGGCAGCATCCATTGCAGTGGTTGTGCATCCTTCTTGTCGATTTTCATGCAGGAATTTTAGGACGTCGAGATGTCCATTTCGTGCAGCACCATCCATCGCGTTTGTCGTACAACCTTCAGTACGATTCTCGTGTAAGAACCTGACGATCTCCAGATGCCCATTGCGCGCAGCACCATCCATGGCGCGCACAGTACATCCTTCGGTACGATTCTCGTGAAGGAAGCGCACGATGTCAAGTCGTCCTCTTTCAGCAGCGAGATTCATAGCTCCTGTAGTAAACCCCCGCCTCACTTCTTCATGCAAAAACTTCAGGAGCTCTAAATTCCCAGCTGCCGAGGAGTTAATCGCCTTGGAAGTGAGGGAAACGCAGGCTTCTCTCCTATGGGCGATCAGCCAGCGCACAACGCGCAGCTGTCCAGCGTAAATCGCTTCGTTGAGCAAATGCGGGTCCCAGTGCGAGCTTGGGGCGTCCTCCGCGTACCGATGGAGATACTCCAACACGTCAATCCGGCCATTGACCGCGGCGAAGCGCCTCACATCGCCAAAGTTCAGCGTCGGGTCTCGTCGGTAGTACGGGAACTCCTGCAGCCCCTGAAGCATGCGGAACACTCTAAAGTTGTTCTTCCAGATTGCAAGTTTCGGCAGCATCCCCAGCTCGGGGCACTCGTCTTGAGGCTCCAGTAGATCGAACCACTCGTCCAAATTCGCACGTTCGAACTCCAGCACCAGGCTGGGCAGCCCGCGCTTGAACGTCATGATGAGGCGGAACAGCTCGTCGTTGCGAATCACCCTCGCAGCCACTTCGGCCCCAGCGGGCGACCTCCACGCCTGCAGCCGCGCCTCCTCTATCTCGAGGGCGTTGTCCTCCTCGGGTGGGTGGTCAACGAACTCGTCGACTTTGGCTCTGCTCTGGATCAAGCGCCACAGGTGGAGCATCGCCCACAGCAGTACCGACAGCACCCACACGCGTCCTCGGATGTGGTCCGCGAGCCAGAACCAGACGAACGTGGCCGCCGTGAGCAGCAGCAAGGCATGCAGCGCGGCGTCGCTGTAAACTCGTGCGCCCAGCATGACGGGAAATTGACGAACGCGTCTCGATCGATAGCTGGCAACCGAAGCGTCCAAAGCTGTTGTGGTTTAGCGAGAGATAACCTTTTCTGCCGCCCCGTTCTCCCTAACAACCCAAGCGAACCGCCAACGCGGCGAGAATAGCGTGCAGCGGAAACGACCCTCCCGTCAGCCCGAGTATTTTTAAGGTTAAGCAGCGACCCGCTCCATGCCCAAAGCCCCGCCACCACCGCAACAACCACATCACCACCCTCCGCATCGGCACCCCAACACTCCACAATGGCCTCAGTTCCAACAACAATTCGACCTGAAAGCCAACTTGAAGCTAGCGTACCAACTTTGTGTCCACTACAGGAAGACAGCGATAAACTTTTACCGCCCTCTCAAACCAAATACACACATTGTCCATCGCCTAGCGCAGGATTTACGTGGCGCACACCTCCATTTTCGACTCGACCGGGTCAGTTCAGCCGCAGTCGCCGTCCCCATGTCTGCTCAAGGTCGCCGAGGCAACGTACGTCCCTGCCCTGCATGACTCTCTCTCTCCAGCAAGCGTATACTAAACCCCGCGCACCACCACGCACGCGCGTCGCAGGCGCGCCTGCCGCCCGAGGTGAACCGCGTGCTGTACGTGCGCAACCTGCCGTTCAAAATCTCGTCCGAGGAGCTGTACGACATCTTCGGCAAGTACGGGGCCATCCGCCAGGTGCGCCTGGGCGTCAACAACGACACGCGCGGCACGGCCTTCGTGGTGTACGAGGACATCTACGACGCCAAGAACGCGGTGGACCACCTCTCGGGCTTCAACGTGTGCGGCCGCTACCTGATCGTGCTCTACTACCAGGCCAACAAGATGCAGCAGCGCTCGGCCGCCGTGGACCTGGACAAGCAGAAGCAGGAGCTGCAGCAGCTCAAGGACAAGTACGGCGTCGAGTGAACCGCCAAACCAAATGACCACCTCCGCGCTGCGTTTTATCTATTCTCGCAGTTTCTGTTTTTTTTTTACTGAAATGGTGATTAAAATTTGTTGGTGGTTGCTGGAGTGTGTGTGTTTTTTTTAGGTTGTGTTGGCAGCAGTACTGGAGGGACTGTGTATTATTATATATAGAGAGGTCCTTCTTGAGCGGGACAACTTTGTGTTTGTGGTCGAGATGTCAGCCACGCAACTGCGGGCTTGGTTTAGTGGCGCGTGGACAATGTTGATCGGCGCGTTGCACTCGGTGCAGTTGACGCATGACGGAGGGAAATACTCCATCGAGAGGATGGTGGCGCTGGAGGAGTACTCGCGCAATACGTCGCTACTTCGCGTGGCGATGGTGACGATTACCCCGCCCGTTTTGTTGATAGCTATCATTCTTGGACAAGAGAGCGTTCCGCTTCAGGACCCGGAGATTGGCTGGCAGAGTCACTACGGCTTTTGGCTACGAGTTGGAGTGCTTGGGGCAGCGATAGCATACAGCGTGAAAAACCAGGTAGAACCGTGGCTCGGTGTTCCTGGGCTCTCCTGGAGGCAGACGGTGGTTTACTGCATATGCGTGGCTGTGGGTTTTATTGCATCTGGTATGTTTGTGGCCGAGGTATGGGTGTTCCCTGTCCCGTTCTTCCTAGTATCTCTCGGTGTATTTTTCATACCAATACTTCTAGGACTCTTTCGTATAGTAATAGGAGGTCGCCACTTCTCGCGGATACTCTCACAACGTGAACAGCTCCGTCGACTGAGTAAGTTTGCTTCACTACAAGGGTTCGCGACGATGGTGCACCCTGCGTACCAAGTTCTGTTCCGAAAAGCAAGCCACAAAATGTACGAGCTTCCAGCACTTATGGCACTTACGTTTTTCAAACTGATCATGGAGAGCATCTTTGCTGTTGTTGCCGGGGGTTATAAAGAGGATCTTGTACCTGGACAAGTTGTATTCACGGTCGAATTCTTTAATGCTTTCTACTTGGCTACATTCCTGCCAAATTTATCAACCAAATCAGTAGTGGTGATAATGACTTTTGATCTCGTGGAGACAGCGATTGATCTATTCGAGCTTCACGAACAAATGGAAAGAATTTTAAGTCGTGTCCGACAGGCAACAGACCTGACGAACAACGACAACAATCTACTCACTGTAGCCCGGTTGTTATGCAGTAACCCGCGAGCAATGTCCAAACAATCTCTAGAAGATATTCAAGTGCAGTCATGTATTGTACATCGAGTGTCAGACGAAGGAAGAACACTTCTTCAAAAGATTCACGATGGTTTTGACCAGCTCTCCCCCGCGCGCGTTCACATCAAGACTACACACTCAGTGATTTCGGGATCACGCCGCAACATAGCTGCAATTATTCCCTATCCCTGGAAAAATGAAGCGGAAGACCACGCACAAACATTTCATTACAGCACCAAGGTTGTTAAAGAGGTTCAAGTTCTACAGAAAATCTTGGAAGTGCTCTTCACGTCCGAATGCCTCGTTCTCACTGAGTACGTGGAGTGCATTATTCCCATTTTGTACGGCAGCTTCCTTGCAACCATGGTTCATCTTCCTAGCGCACATTATCACATGGAAATGGTGGGCATCACTCGAGACAATGTCGGCACTATGGTTTTTAGAATTTTTGTCTACGCGCTGCTGGAGTTGGTGTCGTTTATCGCGCTCGCAGTGATCATGCAGCGAAAATGTGGCATTAATGCTCTGTATCAGCTAGCTTTCGTGCTGGAAGCGCAGTTTTCATTGGTGATGTCCAACATGATGCTTTTTATCACGGTTACGCTGGGCTTTCGTGTCGTGCACTTCGGTACGTTCAATTGTAAAATTAATGTTCACCAAGCTACTTATTAGGCTCGTTCGTATATGTAGGGTCTGACTTTTCCTTCCGGTTCGATTGGATTGGAGACCACGCCAAAGACAATGCAGATTAAGTAAATCCTGAAGCGAGATTTCTTTTGAATCTTCTGCTTTATTGTAGCTGGCAAAAGGGAGAAGGATAAGCATTTCTTAAAATCGATCGTATTTCATTCTTTCACCGCTGGGTGGAGCAGGTGTGTAGGCTATACTGCCACCAGCTACCCTTAGCACATTGCTTGTTTTCTCGTTACTGATGCCTACTGTAGAAGGCAGAGGAGGCACCACAGGGTCTTGCACTACTGAGAGATCGCGAGAGCTACAACTTTCCATCTGCAATCAACCGCCCGTAACGCGCCACCTTTCCGTAATCGGGGTAGATCACATTAGCGTTGGGGACTAGCGGTACGTCAGACATTTTGAACCCCAAAGCGTTTGCATATTCCTCAGTCGTGACCTTATTGCGACGCAGTGTCTTGAAGCTGGCCTTCGAATCAAGCAATTTCTTTACCGCTTGCATTCTCTCCGCAACTTGCTCTTCTCGGATTGCCTGGAACCTTTGGGCTAGCCTGGTTTTGGTCGCGAACTTCTCCAACTTCTCCAACTTCTCCAACTTCCCCAACTTCTCGGCAATCCCGGTGATAACCCGCTCTTCAACTGCGCCGTCGGTCGTTTTGAAGCCACGAAGCATTCGCTCCCCGTTCATAGGACTTTCATCGGCGACACTAACCCCAGAAATCTGAATACCGGAACGAATTGCGGAGTTTGCGAGGGAACCTCCTCCCGTATGGAAGGCGAGGGCGACCACGAGCAGAAGCGACCACTTGTTCATCATCCACTGATTATCTGGCCGCGGAAGTAAAGACAGGTCGCGCTAACGAAGCAAATTCAAAACTGAAAACTAAATCTCACCAGGCTTTTCGCTAGGTGTTGTAGCATCGCGACGCCACCGGTTTGTACTTGATTCCCTTTCACCTAGGAACTTATACCTCGTACCCCCTGGTTTTAACGAATACCGCAACGATTCCTTCAAACCCAGCTAATGCTAAGATTCAAGGATGGGTGAATTCGCGGGATGATTATCGTTTAAAATGGTTTACTGGCCAGGTTTCACAGTAATCATTGCTAATACAATTTTGATATAACATCTGCATTTCAAAATAAATGTAGTTTTTTTTAAACCATAGAGGCATATATTAAATTAAATAATAGTTCTGACTAACGATAGGTCTGTGCACTGATACCATAGGCTTGGAGTTGTTCGATCCAAACCCCACCGTGAGTCTCGCCCTAAAAGCTGGTCTCCGTATTCAAGTTGGTTCACTTCTGGGCGACGAAGCGCCCGAAGGAGACCCAACGCCAGGCAAAACAGCAAAATAGCGCTCCAATTTTCAGGCCCGCTACGAGAGAATGGTAGAGCAGTCGTAGATGCGTCCGTACGATGGAGGCATTGCTTCACGATGGTAGATCACGGAAGGAAACATGGTGGAGGGCTTCCACCAGGTTTCTCCTCACTACCATGCATTTGCTGGTGGTGCCCCTTGACGTATCCTTTTGTTTTGTTATACCGCGGGGGGGGGGATTGAGTGGACACATTTGGCACTGTTATCCACCTACTTTACTCCGTGGCGAAATATACCTCAAGTTTTCTCAGACGGTGTCAGCGTGCAGTTGCATTTTGGGGCGAAACATAACTTAATCAGCTTTCTCCTGGACCGGTGGCTGTGTTCTGTAGAGTTGTTATACCAGGCACAGCAACTTACTTGATCCAGAAAATATTTACTTCCCATCCCATCGAGCGATGATAGACATTCCCTGAAAAGTTAAGACAACAAATTTCTTGATACAGATGCAAACACTGCACACATCGTAGAAGGTTGTAACTTCGTAGATAGGTACGGGCGTAGGACGATCAAGGTGGCTTAGAATTTTGTTAGTTTTTCTTATTATGATTAAGTGAATACACACGAAAAAACTTCGTAGATAGATACAATAAGATTGTTTTCAATGCCACCGTGTAAAACAGCATTGAAGGAGCACTAATAGTGCAGCTTGAACTGCTTTGCGAAACATATATGGAGCAGGTATTATAACTTCTTAAGATATGCATTTTCAGTATCCAGTGACTCAAAATTATGTATTGGGGCTAAGTAAATCATAACTAACGAAACAGGAAGGCGTCCTAATAAGAGCCTTAAAAAGTGCTGCGTTTGGATCATACGAAGATGCGTTCTGCTTTTGCTCTTTCATCGCACCGAGGAGAAGCGAGGTAAGTGGACACAGCTTGCGTGTGCAGCATCGCGGAGCAGAAGCGAGCGGTATCGGCAGGCCACTGACTCGAGCTGACGTTGTCCACCACGCTCACACATTGACCGTTTAGCTGGAAGCGGTTGATGCAAGGTTCTAACGACACCAGAATCTCTCGTAGATGCTTACTGAACAATCGACAGACGTCAGACACTGGGAATGCAATGGATGAACTTCCAGTATCAAAACTATCGACGCTGTCACGAGAGGTCAAATGCGGCTTGCAAAGACGGAAGAGTTCTTCTCGTAGCACCGAATGTCTAACAGGCGGAAGGAAGACGTCACCCCCACCTGTGAGGGAATCGCGATCAAGATTGACGACAACCAAATCGTTCGATGGTCGCGGCAAATCGCTGCAGCGCACGTACGAGTCGTGCAATCCGAAAATGAATGGTGTGGGGCATTGGAGGCAGTCTTTTAGAGCGAGTGGTAGCACTGGAACAAACACGTGACTCCAAAGGAGTGGATGGAGCAGCGTTCGCAGTGTCTCGCTGACGGAAAATAGTACCGTGTAACTAGATGCCACCAGAACGATCTTTTTCTCCAGTAACACGAACGCAAAGAGTCGAAGTACGTTCGTCAGTGAAAGGCAATCAAAGAGATCGCTGATTCGGAAGTCGACGGCTGGAGGCAAGTCACTATCTGACAAGGCGAGTTGGAGTTGCGATTTTTGGTTATGAGCGAGAAAATACTGACACATGGAAAATGAGGCATCTTCGACATCTTCTAGGGTGACAGACTCTCTTTCAGCGCCACAGAGTATGGCATTGTTTCCTGATCGCTTCCACAAGCACCTGAGAAAATGCCGCATTGAATCTACCAGTGGACATTTAGAGACGATGCAGTATCCACTTGGCATTTCTCCTGTCTGGTTCTGATCAACAGGTAGCCACATGACAGCACCATACAGTACTTTGTCGCCGCTTCCAGCACTGAAGTTAAACGCTAGAGGTCTGGAAGCGGCGGGATCGCTGCTAGCGGCTGGATTCAAGAATGGCTCAATCGTTTGCTGCAAATTCGTCTGCTCTAGGACGGAGTCCGCCGTAGTATTTGGAGACACGTCCGTGAACTTGATGGAGCCGTCGAGTAGCACCGTAACAACGAAAACTTGGCATTTAGCTCGCGAGAAAACAGTCCCTGCCGCATTTTCGTGCTCCAAAGCGAGATCATTTAGGGAAACAGGATCTACTAAGCTGTTAGGTGGCTGGTAGAACGGAATACGCGCAGCACGCAGCAGCATCGCGATGTTCCCTCGACTAGAGCCGTGGACTATGAAATCCCGATACAGCGCACTGTCCGCAAAAAGCGTGTAGCTTCTGGTGCCGAGCACTCGAAACTCGCGCTCAACTTCGCGAGCAAGCTGCAAAAGCAACACTACTGCTTTTTCCACTCGTTCATCGGTTGCTAACCCATAGGGGGTCGGTACTCGTTGGTCGTTTAAGGTATGCACTGCGACTGCAAGCTGGTTCTTAGCATGACTCGCGGCAGGTGACGCCACCGGGACGCCACTCGTCGCAAGTGTTGCAGCTCCATGGTGCACGAGAAAACGTGAGTGCAGGCGCTTCAAGGCTGCAACTAGCCTTGTAAAGTCATGCTCGCTATCTGCATTGGTATCGTTGCAGCCGGCAAGCTTTCGGTAGAGTGGTGTTACGCGGAAGGTTGTCTCGATCAGAAAGCTCATTCGTCGGTGGTGTTGATGGTCCCGACCGTCCGCAGAGCTGTAAACGTACGCCCAAAGAACCGTGGAGCTCCATTCATCTGATAGCACATCATCAAGTGAGAAACGTGTTTCTGGTGCTCGCCGAGAGGAACTGAGTGAAGCAGCAGATCGGACTTTTATCAGAGCTGGCGAAGGCGACCCGCCAGCTGCTATGTCTGCATTGAGTGCGAAATCCATCGTAGTAGCTCGCTGTCGAACGATCTCAGGAGACGAAGGTGCTGTTGAACGGGGTGATCGGTTTCCAGGCTGCTTCTCGTTAACGAAATCGTCGAAAGAGGCTGCTGAAGGTTTGGTCGGAGACACTGTGGGGCGAAGTTTCACTCTCGTCGGTGGGGGTGCATTGGAGGACGGTTGGACTATAGACGACGCTGTGGATCCGGTAACCTTGTCGAAAAAGTTGTCCAGTAGGGAGCCGGAGGTCATGTTGGGCATCGAGCGTCGCCGCCCAGAAATTACTGGGGCAGGTGGAGACTCGATCGGTGAGCGAGGACTCGGAGGTGTGCGCAAGTCGTCTCTGTCATCGTTCCTCATAAAGGACAAGAACTCGCGTGAAGTCTGGAGCGCCGTAGGAGATGTCGGCACTGAAGCTGCGGACCAAGGAATCGAGTTTGAATTACAGGACGAGCGGTCTTCCGATTCATCCATTTCTCCATGAAGCCATCCCACTAGACCACCTTTCTGTTGGAAAGCGGAGAGCGCGCGCTTCTGCTGTTGCGCCACCTGCTGTGTTTTGTCTTTCAACGAGGCGGCAGCAGCACTCAGCACCGACAATGTACTGGGCGAAGGTTTATTTGCCGAGGCGAGTGGTGATCTAACTGAACTTGGGGACCGAGGCTCCATGGATGCCGGTACGATGATCTCAGCAGGCCTCACGGAGGCGGGTTCGCTTCTCTCGTCATTCGACTGGAGCTCTTCAACCTTGGATGGAGAACTCAACACCGTGTGCAGGTCACCAACGAGTTTCCCGAAATTCGCCGGCCGTGGTTGAACCGCAGCAGCCGCTTCCGATACGGACTGCAACAGGTTGGAGGCGCTCCACGCTCTCTCGGCACATGGCACGCCAGCGTCCGCCATTACTCCAAATGGCTAACACTGGGTTCGAGTGGTTTTGTGTTTGGTCAAGTACCCAGTGGTAACAACCGCAGCGGCGTCCGTTTCCGCGATCAACTATTCCTAAATGGCTGCCTTGCCTAAAAACAAAGCGTTTGCGAAGAAGCACAAAGCGTGAAGATGGAGCATCACAAATACCTTAGAACCAACGACTTCGATGACGGAGAAGCTGTGATTTTGCTTTGGGGATACACCCTCAACACTGGAACCAAACTTTCGTTGGTAGCATAGTAAAGGTGCAACTTCAACCAGTTTTTGCTGTTCGTTTCGATAAAGTCCAGCGACGCGCACGTCGGTTTGCGTGCCCGTTCGTGGCTAGCACTCCATAGCAGCAAGAGGCAATGTCCCTCGCCGACGTTCGTTCATTCTTCGATTCTCCGTGTCGAAAACACTTCACCAAGGGACCAAGCGCTTTCGCTGTGAATCAACTTCGACCACGACGATGAAAGTTTCAACGGTAACCACGCTCCTGGCAACATGGACGACTATCACGTCGGCGCAGTCGCACATCCGCTGCCAAAACACCATCGGCGGACCCTGCGGTGACAGTTCTCGCATTCGCGAGATGAACTGCTGCGACTACGGTTACTGCCAGCCGTGGAACTCGGGCTACTACCAGTGTCTCGACAAGCCAGAGCTCTGCCCCGACCAAGAGACAGACATCGACTACTACGGGAACGACCTCGAGACCATCTACGGGGTCCAGCCCGACGAGTGCTGTGAGACGTGTGCTCGCACCAGCGGATGCGCCGCATATACCTTCGTGAACGAGAATCCGGACGGGGTAACCGCGTGCTACCTCAAGACGTCGACTGCCGGGCGCGTGGAGAAGAAGGGGGCCGTATCCGCGACCTACAAGGACTTTGTGCCATCCAACACCACCTGCCCTGCCGAACTTTGGGACGGCTGTGGCGACTCGTACAGCGGTACTACATGCTGCCCCGACGCCACGTACTGCCAGCCGTGGAATTCCGGATACTACCAGTGCATCGACCTCCCCGAAAAGTGCCCCAACCAGGAGGTTGACATCGACTACTACGGCAACGATCTCCAGACTGTCTACGGGCTGCAACCGGACGAGTGCTGCGAACAATGCGCTAGCACCAGCGGATGCGCCGCCTATACCTTTGTGAACGAGAACCCTGATGGCAAGACGGCCTGCTACCTCAAGACTTCCACAATGGGGCGTATTGCCAAGAAGGGTGCAGTGTCGGCTGCCTACAACGGCTATGTGGAGCCTTCCTGCACTGCAAACATCGGTGACCCGTGTGGCAATGCCAATGGTGGACCAACTTGCTGCCCCGATGGAGCCTTCTGCCAGCCGTGGAATCCTGGCTACTACCAGTGCGTTGCGCTACCGGATTGGTGCCCGACTCTCGAGGTGGGGGTAGACTTGTACGGCGACGACCTCCGAGTGGTGAAAGGGTTGTTACCCGATTCATGCTGCGACGCTTGCAACGGCGACTCGAGTTGCAGGGCCTTCACCTTCGTGAACAAGAACGACGATGGTCAAAGTGCGTGCTACCTAAAGACTGGTGGCGGCACTCGCAAGAACAACGCGGCTGCGGTCTCAGGCTACAAGGTCGAGTGGGCTGCGTAAGGCTGGTTTTCAATGCCGTACGTCCTCCAAGATATAAGAACGGATAGTGTACAGGCGGCACTTTTACTGAGTTACACAACAGAAAATACCTGTTGCACCCTCTCTCCTATAATGTAGTTCCTTACTGCTTAGGCTTTTGGAGTGCGCCGGATTCAGCTGACACACTTCTCTAAACGGCACATTAAGCTTGACAGGCTGTGGATTCAGCTCATTTGTACAGGAGATCTGGAGATTGGGCGAGATCAATTCACCCAACGAGCTTGATTAACAACTACTCAAGCCTGTGTCGTAATACTCGTCGATTGTTTAGGTTGTTTTGTGTTTCACCCAGTCAAACTGAAAGGAAAAATCAGCTCCTGTAAAAAGAAAACAATTTTCAGCTTAGTTGCTCGACGACGTGCAATTAGGAATAAATGCAAAACGTACCGAAGTGTACCGTGCGATAGGTCAACGTGAACATTATCCATAGCAACAATTTGGACAATATGTAAGACTTTTGCGTTTCTAGCACAAAGCCAAGCTGATACACGGCTTTAATCCCACAATTTCGGCTTGCAATTACAGCGAGCATTGCAAATGAGACGAACTCAACCAATGCGTACGTGAACATTCGTGACACGATTTCTCCAACATTATCGCCTGTAATCCCATCCAGTTCTGTATGGTACTGTGCACTGGGCAAGTGAATCATTTGTATTGTATTGTATTACG
>JAHWLF010000629.1:0-12189 GCA_024679295.1 Phytophthora parvispora
CGCAGCCCACGGCCGCGTCCGTCTGCTGCGCGTACGAGCCGCTGGCGTCGTCGTACAGGTACAGGTACACGGCGCACGAGTGCAGCAGCGCGCCGTCCGCCATGCTGGTCCGGAGTCAGAGGGGGAGGAAGATGATGCTCGTGCAATGCAGCGACACGCCTCCAAGCGGTTGAAGGCGGGATGCGGTTTCGGAGGGACTGCGTAATCACGGTACTGCGGATGCAGTTGCACAGGTAAACGAAGTGGTGCACACGGGTGGTACACAACCAATACACAAAAGCCACATTATTGTACACTCTCTGAAATATATGCACAGCTATTGTTTAACATTGTCAGAATGTGCTTACCTTCTTCCAACGAGTTGGAAGCTCTGCCAGCACCCCATACAAACCGTAAAGCCGTAACTGACCCGCGATAACCACCTTTTTTCTGTAAGAGCATTGTTGCAGGATACTGTAGCTACGAATAGACTGTTGGCACACTCAGCGACAGCAAAATTTTGCGAGTGCATCGCATGTTTTTGTGAGTCTTGGTGGCTACGTATTGGTGCCACTTGGCTCTCTACTCTGCACTGAGCACGCTGTATACACTTTGTGTTCGGCTATGTTTTAGGATACCAGGTCGTCGTCGCAGCTGTACTGAATATTAAACTTCGACGACACTCAGTTTGTGTGGCCGCTTGACTGGATATTTCAAAAGAAACTAACCGTGCTTGTGACCTCGTTGCGGATACCGTCGACTTAGACAATGACGGGGTTGTCTACTGCCTCGATTTTGAGACGCTTATCCATGGGTTTGCGTAAGACAATCTAGTTAAGGCACCATTCAACTTTAAAAGCTTCAAAAGGACTCGCAAGAGTGTTGTCACCAACTACTTACTGTCTGTCATGCCCGATGCGACCAAAAGTCAGATCGACAAGAAGTTCACACTCTGGTTCTATACGCCTGGTATGCCTTTCTACAAGGTAAATCACATATCATGCCCCATGACTATGCAAGTACTGAATCCTACCGTGAAGGTTCCCGCACACTATGGTCCACTCTCTCTCATCGACACGCCAAGTGCTACTAGGCCTCAGTGGACAGCGAAGCGACGGCCTTGGCACGCCAAAACAGTCCGTTGGTGACGGGTGCGTGTGCGTGTGCGAACAGTAATGAGCTGTTGCTGATCAACTACGTCGTCTGCTCTCGCGACCTCGATTATCGTTACGCCGGAAGCGACGCCCTCGACACTGCCGTTTGGCCAATGTCATCGAGCGCATCTTCAACGCTCGGCTCCATCGCAAGACTTGTGGCGATCCCCGCGGGCGCAGCCAAACTCGCAAAGACACAATACACCCAGATCGTATCAGCGACGCCACCGACGTTGAAATCAATGACGATATCGTGGCGGGCGGCTCTTTGATAAGATGCTACTCACCTCAACTACGGATGTTGACGTCCGAGCGCCAGCCAAGGCCCCGGTACCGGGGCCACCTTCACCACCATGCCAAAGACCAGCAACAACGGTCAGGATGGCGGTAGTGGTACACCCGACGTCACGGACGGTGACATGGTTGACGCTGATGCAATTTGGACCGTCTCGGTCAGTCCGGTTCCTAACAAACTGACGACCACCATCTTTGGTCCAAGCGTCGTCCGGCACCAGCCAAAGTGATGACACAGGAGGTACTTCCGCTCTCACTCCAGACGACAGTCGAGGTGCTGATGACGGCAAAACAACTTCCATTCTTAGTCGGGACACCAAGCCGGATGCTTATGCCTGGAGGGGGGCTTCCATTGGTGACAACAACTTCCATATCTGCATGCTTGGGACTACTTAACATCTTAACATGCCCTCCAAGAAAGTTTCTATATCGTACGCCCCTCCCCTTCGAAATCATTCATCGCGAAGGAATGTTCCGTCTGGAATGACTTTATGCAAAACAAATCCAGATTGGGCCTCGGCCCCTATATCGTAGTTAAAGAAACGGTGTACTCGTATTCTGGAGAAACACATCCAAAGGGCTACGAGAACTTGATAGAGGATGATGATAAGGATAGTGAGGTGATGAGAAGGAAGAAGATCACATCGACAACACTTGGAGCAAATGACTACAACATGTGTATCATTGTCGCACTGCGGCTCGCATCTAAAATCGTTGACAGTCCCTAGTTGTATCCAAGGAACGTATCGATGAGCTCAAACGGGAGAGCCGGGAATTCGGTTGCGACGATCTCGTGTGGGGTGAAACCCGGCGTCTAGTGCGCTTACTCAATCGCAGCGAGTGAAATTATGGTGGGCACGAGTTCCATATTGGTGACCATGCAACCAACAAAGTCTAGGATCATTGCCGCCCCACCAGAACTCCTGCTTTATCGCGTGGGGTATACATCGCCGAGAGAGTTGCACACAAATCCGTTGGAATCATCGACCATTGTTTTATGATCGAGGCGCTTGACAACTGGAGCGTTAGAGTATTCGACCCTTTCAAGTTGGCTAGGACAAAAAGCTTTTAAAGATCAGCATCGACAGGATGGGATGGTGAGCGTACATTCAACAAGCTCCAGTGAAAATTACCCCGCTTCCGCTGTTGCTATTCGCAGACGCAAGCGTCGTCCTCGTCGTACAGAGAAATGCGTAAAAAACACACAGCACAATAACTGAATAGACACCCTCTTTTTTTTGAATTGCTGACATTTGTCGTATGTCATGTCAGCCCGGTTGGACATGACGTGACGGCTGTACAGGTGGTCCCTCGAGATTTCCGTCGCCAGACAAGAAAGCTAAATCGTGAGATTCTGCATCCCCACGTTCACAGACACACCGCAATCTTCTCCACGTTCATATTCGAAAGTAAATCCTTGATTTTCTCCTTTTTAGCAGCATGAATTAAAAAAATGGTTGGTTTTCTGCACAGGGGAGAGGGGTGCTCGAGCTACTCACACCCAGAAAACGGACATTTTGAAGCCAAGAAGTTTTGCGGTAATCCAGTGTTCAAGGGTGATTGGCATCGTCAACGGTCTGGTTATCAAGCAGTTTTTCTGGCTTAGCACCCAGGAACGTCGGACAAAGCCAATTGGGTTGCGATCGTACGTAATGTTGCTATTCTTACGGAAGAGTGACAATATCTTAATGCGCACAGGGAGCTGCCGCATTTACGAAGGGGATGATACTGGCATACGAGCGCGTTATCAGCATTTCGAAGAATGGAAGGCCGAGTGTGGTACTCCGATTGAGTTGAAAAACGTGTGTAACTAAGTTTGAGCAGGATCCAATACTCGCGACCAGGCGCAATACAATAAAAGCTGGTATTAAAAATAAGTAGAACCATAAATGGCAATGCGATGCCATATAAACTCTTGGGTTACATTGCTCATTATACCAAATATAAAACATGTATAATTGTGTATATGTTATTAGGCACAGACAAGAAAAATTATCATGGGTTGTGTTGAAGAAACCAATTTCTTTTACGATAGATATCAAGTTTTCGTTGATGATATTTCAGTAATTTTTCAAAACTAATAGTTGCGTGGTCAAACAACTGACAAAACCGATTTAAGTATCAAATGTCATTTTAATGTGATAGAAATTAACGAAGATTGTTCAATAGTTTACAGATGGTTCTAGCGGCACACATGTTGCGCACTATCCACATGACGAAAATAGTACAATTTTCACGTTTTAAAACATTTATCAAAATGCGTGGCTTTCACCGGGCAGAATGGAAAAAGTAATGCGCCGAACACGTCGGAGCCTCAGTCAAGTGAATACTAGATATTTGCAGCGTTCCTTCCGACACCAGCATAATAATTTGTAGAATTTGAGCCGAATTTGTCAGAAGAGATGGCAAAGTTTGCGTTACAAATGCGCAAAGTCATTGCCTGCTGATATACATAGTTGCTGCCTTTATGTTCATCTACATATACATAGTTGCCCGCAGCAGAGCCTTCTTGTAACGGGGTTACAAGGCGGTTACCCTTTTGGTGTTCTGCACACTAAGGGTTACTCCCTGAGTGAAGTGTGGCCGCAGACCAGTCATTGAGAATGGTTTCGAGTTAGTTATGTAGATAGTTAAGTGCAGGTATTTGCACCGAAGGGGGGAAACCGCAAATGGAGGAATCGATTCAGTTTTCTTTTGCGAAGGAAGTCTGAATAGATTTGTTGTGTTGGCCCCAGCTATTGGGCTCTATTAAACCCTGTGAGTCGTTACGTCTTCCTCTTGCAAGATCTACGGAATTACCGCTGCCCTTCTTGCCCTGCGCGGTCAGGTACGCTAACCTTCATCGAACATGGGCTGCTCCAGCCCGAGGTGGCACTGGCTGCCGTGAACGCCACCGGCGTCTCGGACTACGACTCGGGCCTGTATCTCGCCGCAATACCTGCCACCAGGTACACCGTCTCGCCTCAGGGGACAGCCTGCAAATAGCTAACTGACGAGCATGAGAGAGCACGGGGAAGAAGCACCAGCCACACCTGCATGCGAATCGGAGCAACGATTTTTTCAAAGCCCTTGTTAACCAAATTTACTTGGTGAGAAGAGAAGATCGCCACAACTTGACCTGGTTGAAGTGGCACGAGCGAATGACCGGCCACATGAGCGTCCAGCTGTCTAATGGATACATGTTACCGCGCGTCGATTGGTGCGAATCTATCTTTATTTGAGCTAATCACAGCTCCGTACGCGAAATACCCTCCGTACACTAACTACACCTTCTGTAGCTATCTACACAGCCCCGACGTGGTGTCTGCGAATACGAACACACCGTAAACTACCTATTTACCCGCCCTACTCGCACACTCCAGCGCAACTGACACACTAACTTCGTTCCCCATTGGGAACGATCGATCATGGACGAATCGCGTCTATCCCCTCCGTCCTGGTCTGGCGCTCTCCGTGTGAAGGATATCCGGGTGTTTGGATACTACACGTACAGCTCCGCTCTCCGTCTACGTGTTGGCAATCGTGTAGGTCCATATGCGCTCAAAAGCCCAAGAACGCAGCGTGGGATCCCAAGATTGAGCCTCTTTATTCCTTCCTCCTAGAGTGACCATGGAGGCGCTCGCATACGACGTGGAGCAATGGACGCAGAAAGCGGCGGCGCATTGATCATCTGGTCAAGGCAACAGTGTTCGCCCTCGCTGTCGCTGAGCCACAGCCAGAGCTTGTCGCTCACGCTGCTAGGACGGCGGCGCCCTGAGCCAGGCGTCGTCGCGCGCACAAGGCGGGTGGCGCTGAAGCTGCGCGTGGACGCCAACGACGACCTGTCAGAGCTGGCGGTGCGCGTGAGGTAGGGCAAATGCGGCCTGAGAGAGCTGGCGGGCGAGGACGAGGGATATATCGTGATCAAGTTCGCGGACCAGTTCAAGGACCCGCTCATCATGGCCTCTGGGGTGGTCACCGTGACCACGGGCCACACAGACGACGCTGTGGCCATCTCCAGCGTGGCCACCATGGCCTCCGTGCAGAATTACCACTCTGAGAAGACGTTCGAGGCGCTCATGGAGCTTGTATCGCTGTGTTGGAAGGCCGTTTGGGGCCAGGCTGTCGTGAACACACTGGCAAAGAAGATCCTCGCAGATAGATCATCGTGGAGATGTATGGGGCCGCGTCCCGGCGGATGCGAGGCTCGTCCAGTTGGTTGATATGGTGGTCCCTGAGTCGAACTTGATGGACAAGAACGCGCCTGTCACCAAGAACACCGACTCCATCGCGGACAGTCACTCGCCCCTGCTACTGACCGAAAAAATGTCATTTACATGGGCACACCGGTGCGTGGCGGGCGCACTCGAGTACAGATGGGTCGTTGTGGCTGCAGTCTCAGAGGGTCTGCCTATGTGCGTTACTGTCACGCTGCCTTTTTGAGTGTCATGAAGATGGCGAAGCGTCCGCAGCCGTCGCGACCTTAGCTTACATTACCGTTGTTTGCGTGGACAGGTTGGGAACGTTCAGGACAAATATGACGAAGAAGCTGGTGCTTGCCTAGAAAGCACGCACACTGTTGGCTTGAGACATCTTGATCCTATCGCGGAAGATCGGAAATTATACGAGATACGATATTTTACACGACGTGCTAGACGATCGCTGCATCTGGTGTAACAATGGTCACTTTATAATAAACCAGGCGATTACTGCCTGTGTTGAAAGTGTGATCTACTAGTAGTCCGTCCAATAACTTCCTGATAAACCAAGCGATCACTGCCTGTGTTGCTATCACTACTCTGACCAGCCAGGCGATCACTGCCTGCCTTGTTACCGCGATCACTGCCTGTGAGCATCCGCGCTGCGCAGACCCGAGGGTGGAATCGCCTTGGTGCTCAGCATCTCGGCAGCGTGTCGGCCATGTCTTCCCATCTACGGAGGTCAGTTGCACGAACGCTACACTCGGTGAATTGAAAACTGAATCATGTACTTTGTGTTGCGGCCACGGCAGCGCAGCAACCAATGCAAACGGGTAACAATGTCCGTTTTATTTCTAGCTCCCAAATATACCCATTTTACAAGGAGGAATATCGACTATCCATCAAGCAAAACGTATGTTCTTTGCATTAAGAGCGAGCGGAAGCCTACCTCCATCTTCCATATCATGCAATGATTCAATGTATGTATGGCTGCGACCGAGACCGGTAGAAATGCACAGACGATACGGATTAAACACACAGCCAAATAAGCGAACTGCACTGAGCTCTAAGGAACGGCACAGAAAATCGTGTAAGATGGTAGAATTGCACAGATTTTAGCGAGAAAACACAGACAGTGAGCCTAAACTAAGGGAAAACACATTGGAACTAGCGCTGCCTAAAATAGTATTTGTTTAGGACGACGGCCACCGTTCATTCCTCAGTGATTGAGCTATGTCAGCGAGGACTGACAGTACCAGAGGACCAAAACACGCGTGAATGCTCGCCGATTGCAAACGACGGCATCAGGCCTAAAGGGTTGATCGTAAGAACGTGGTGACTAAAAACATTCAAATAAATGCTGTGATGGGTGATGCCGAGGACGCCCAGCTAAACGGTTTCCAGCAGATCTCCGAATTTGCAACAGCAACATACTTGATCTATTTTTTTCACGTCGTATCCGGAAACGCAATCGTCACCTGGAGCCTGAGCACCGTCGCGAAGTCATGGATAGAATAGTACGTATGCACTACACTGAGAACATGAGTTCTTACTACACGGAGAAGGAGTCCGTTCCTTCAAACTGGAAATCCATTCCTCAACTGAAGGCTTTCGCCACATATTTTACTTCACAGTGGCTAGATGGGAGATGTTGGTGCTGGCAAATATTTCACACGCCGAAGGGGTCTGCGACGACTAATAACCCACGCGAGATTTACAATGCAGTCATGAAGAAGTCCACTGGGAGATGTCGGTATCATATGCAGCGTTTGATTAGCATTACCCAAGTCATGATTTACGATGCTGTCGTCACACCTCCAACGACTGAGGTTCAGCTCCAAGCCCTTAATGCCACTACAGTACGGGTCGCGTCCGTAGCAAATGGTCTGGTTGTTGCTTTCAGTACTGATAACCCAGCGTTGGTAAGAGTGAAACACTTGTCGCGTGAAGAAACGCCAAAGGTGGAGGAACTGGAGGGGCTCTGCCTAGCAATCGATTAGCCCTTCGACGCAACCGCAGGCATTGCACCGGTAGAGGGGAAGAATGATATGATACTGAGTCCTGCACTTTTAGTGCGTGAATAACGAGCACGCGCCGCTAAGTTGTACAAGAACATTGTGCCGTGGTGATTGAAGTATGCACACAGCGATTCGATGCCTGAAAGTGGTTGGGTCGTGGATGTGATAAATATGTATGCGGATGTAAGTATTATTCGAAGTTCCGCACATGCTGCCATGTTCTCGTTGGGCGGAAAGCAAGTAAATTGCGGCGACCTGGTGCAGACGACAGATCTTAAAAACACTTCAAACGGGAGACCCGCAATATCAAGTCGACAGAATCCAAGAAAGCAGTGAAAAAGCAGCGTACAGATGATGCAAGTGCTGCCAGCTCCGCACCACTCCCCATTGCACCAAGAAAGTGAAGGCAGGTCGTTACGCGCTTCTTGAGCTCTTGACATGCAGTTCATACTGTGCCCAGATACGTAGGAAGTCTGAGAGTCTCTTTACACAACTACATATACTAGATCCGTTTGGCAATTACGGTTACCGCCCGCTCATTCTGTCACAACCTTCACGTTCTATCACAACCCTCTCGTTCGGTCACCAGCCTCTCGTTTGATCACCGCCCATCTCGTTCCGTCTTCACTATCGCTGACCGTCACTACCCTTCCGTTCCATCACTATTCGCTGCGACCATCACCTTCGTCTCCTTCCGCTAACACGGTTGCCGCACTCTGAGTTTGCCACTATCCTTTTGTATCGGTACCACGAATATGTTATATCAATATCGTAACTCCCAACGATTTCTTTTGCTTGCCCCTCGATTACAGGTATATAAGCAGTTGCAATACTAAAATATGTGTAAGAGTATCAACGACTAGACCTTAGTTATTACTTTCGTCGCTTGCACTACCATCCGACTCCACGTAGTCACTGCTATCCTCTCTGTCGTTTTCTCCACTACCTCCGTCTGCGCTCATCTCGCCCGAATCTTCGCTGCCATCTTTGGCACTCTCTTCTTCCCGACTGCCCTCTTCGGACTCCCTTGCGTCCTCACGCCTGGCCTCTTACTGCCCGCGAACTTGTTACCTTCTGTGATGCCGTCGAAGGTGCTGGTTGAGAGGGTTCCGTAGCGTATAGGGTCTATTGCAATACTGACACCGATATCTCCCCGGGGTTCATTCTCTAAGGTGGTCCCGCAGCTCCAATCTAGCGTAGACGAGAGCAAAACATCTTTCACAGCAAAAAGTCCGGAAATGCACCGCCTCCGTTGCATCTTCCTCTTGTTCAATCCTCTACACCAGTACATAACAATGTAGGCGAATGTTTAGCGCGTCGAAGGCGGCACCAGCACGTGCCAAGTCACCGTGAAAAAAAAACACCATTTCGCCGCGCTGTAAGCCAGGCGTCTCCCGGTCCATATGCTCCGCTTGTCTACCAAAGCAACCAAGGTATACGTGAAATAGCGTATCATCCACCAGCGCTATTATTATCGAGGCCTGGACAATGTTGCGAGTATGTAGTGCTTCTTCTGTCTCAAAAGCTGGGAAATTGTGGTGCACAGCTTGGTCGCCACCACCAGGATACGACTTAATCGCAAGCTACCCAGTACGATCCAGTCCCCCTGCGTACATAGCAGCCAACATTTCGGCGATCAAAGCGTGTATCCCGCTCACCGCATCGCCAATTGGGTCTACGTCTGCTTGTCAACGAAAACGATCTCGTCGCCGCCGGTATACATTGCGGAAAAAAGGCTCGTACTCAAGCCCTTCAACTTCAGTTAGAGCTCACTCGCACAGCTCGTCAATAATACCGATGTCGCCGACCATGAAAGCCTCGTTCCAAAATGCAGCAATGTCACGACGAGGTAGCTTCTTCCTTACGCTTACACGAGGCGTACTCGCAAACGTAATACACAGCGTAGCAGACGAAGCGCGCGAGCAGTAGGTAAGCCTGGGGGCTCTGGCAGCAGCACGATACGCAGCACACACACTTCAAGTCGGCGGGGACAGCTCAGTAGACACAGACACAGGCTGCAGCAGTGCGCGTCAGCGCAGGAGACACGGGGCGCAAGTCGCAGTAGAAGCGCTCGGCCAGCGGGTGCAGCAGCAGTGGCGCTGCAAGCGCAGCGAAAACGAGGCACCCGGTGCTCCAGCAGTAACACCAGCAGCACGGTAGACACGGCCGACACGCCCTCCAACAGTAGCGCGGGCGCGCAGCAGACTCGACCGCCAGGTGCTTTAGCAGTAGCGCGGGTGCACAGCAGTCACGGGCGCGCAGCAGACACGGGCGCCAGGAACTTCAGCAGGCTTGGACACCAGCAGACGTACGGGCGGCGTGCCAGACTTGGGGCTCTAGGTGCGCGCAGCAGATGAACAGGCCGCTTGGAGGCTCGACGAAGCTTAAAGAATCTCGAAATGAGTGGGTGGGTTAGTGCTAGTGTGGGGGCTACGTGCAGTGATATAATTGGTAGAAAAGGTTTGGCGACACTGCTACAGCTTGCCCATCGCGCTATGGCATCTATGCATTTCCCTGGTCTTCGTCTGTGCTTTTACTTATTATGTCCGTGCGATTCTCTTTTTCTCGCTGCTACCCCACCACCCGCACATAGCGTCATACTGTGATGTCATGGATTTTATGAGCCGTAATTACGCGCTCACGCCGTCTCTCAATTTACTATACAGAACGAAGACGTATAAACAAACACTTCACGCTGTAAAATCTCACGCTCTGCGCGACCCACTCCGTTTTCACTCTGCAACTCGAAGGTACTGCCCTGACAGCTATCGCCATTATGTTTTCAACTTGCTTTAGTCACTGTTCATGCCGTTAGCGATAGACAACGAGCGCGCCAAGCCGAGGAAGTCATTCCTAGAGGTCAAGAGCGCCCCTACTGACCAGCAGTACAGCTGATTGGCACTCAAGCGAGGCGATGGCTACGACGAAGACATGTGGCGAGGTTAAGAATGGCCCTGCTCAAATTAATCGGGCCGGCAACACGGTTGATGGTTACCCGAGCGAGAAGGTGGCTCCGACGAGGGAGCAACGGACCGGTAGCATGGTTGCTGGGCGCCCAGCCAAAGCGGGGGAGCCAAAAGTAGCCGACGCGCGAAGCCGTCGACCGTCTGGCGGCCACCTCAGATCGACAGAGCGCATACGCCGCACGACAAGGACTACCAGCAGCTTCTCAGAACCAAACCAACACGCCATGTCATGACATAAACCTATCCTGACTGCTATCTTTCTGAGCTTCCCAGTCCAGGATCTCCCAGCACACAGCGACCGGCTTACCCCACGCTTCAGTTAGCGAATATTCGCGGATCGTCCGAGTTGACAAACCTACTTCTTCGCCAGATTCGGTTCGCATTACTCGAGTGGAGGCTTGGGATGTATGTGCCTGATGCTACCAGTTACGTCCCACCGAATACACATCGGCACCCTCTCTACGTGTTTCCGGATCAATATCTCGACGACATCTGCGGCGCGGGATCGACAGTATCTAAGTTGGTGCTTTGTTAAGCTAATCGCGGTGAATCCCCAGTGGCTGTTGGTGGAGATTTCTTTATCAACAGGGTTTTCGTGAAGAAAAATCCAGACAGGTCAACTCCCGAACTTGTGGACACTATCTTTGGTGTGGGATGGGCTGGTGTTGTCAATCATACCGCGAAACGGATTCACTACGATCGACTGGTATGCTACTCTTCAATCCCGATACTCCGAGTTCCAGACGAGCCATTTGCTAGACGTAAAGTGGCGTCTCCGCGAGTTGTACGCGGAGCGAGACCTTGGATGTCATATCCCAAGACGGGATTGCCCATTTTGTTACGATAATTGACAAGCGAAGCTGGAAGAAACGAAAGACATACCAAAACTTACCCAAGCGCATCAAGTGGATTTCCTTCGCTATGAAGAGAAGCAGGAGGGTCACCGGGAGCAAACGCAGACAGTTTCGCCTAAAAATTGAATTCGTCAATAAATTTCAAATACTAGTACTTTGCATCCTGTACTCCATCACTTTTCCATGAAACGATGATAAACATTTGAGCATCCGTTTGCGGCAGCTTGCAGGCTGGACATCTTCGCCGTGAGCTTTTGGCCGTGGCGCCAGTCGATAGTGAGCATGGTGTAGTTCACGGAGAGGTTGCAGATCTCGGTTATGCGCACCTGCTGCATGGTCGGTGCGAAAAGCAGCTGTATGCAACTCTTTCATGCTGTTTTATGGCGTGTATACTCGCTGTTTTTATATTTACCTCCTTTTGTAGGTTCGGCACTAAAAGTGAGTATGTTATGCCCTACTCCTCCAAACCAACAAATACACATGGATGATCTTTGAATGAAAATCACCTATTAGCACGGCTTAAAAATATGTAGCACAAACTTCATAAATTATAATTGTATCTCAGATTTCATACATTCGTGTGTGTTTTTCATTATTGGCCGTGATGCTACCGTAATTTAGATATCAGAGAGATCTCAATTTTAGCATGAAAGGTTATATAATGTGCGCAAAAGAGGTGGAATGGTACTAAGTCAAAATACAACAATACAACTAGAATATGGTGCATTGTGAAAACCACGCATTAT
>JAHWLF010000630.1:0-12175 GCA_024679295.1 Phytophthora parvispora
CGAAGGCCTCGACGGACCCCCGACCGAGGCGCGTGTGAGCGTATGCAATGGCACGTTGTGGAAGCAGTGCAATGCCCCCGGCACGCCGGAAGCCATGTGCTACAACGAGCGGCTGATGGTGATCTCGTGCACCATGAACCCGCTGCCGATCAAGATGCGGCGACTACAAATCCAACGCGGTGTGGGCGACCCATGCAACCGGGACACCGAGGCGTGGCTCGGGTGCAGTGAACAGACAAAGCACTGAATTTGAGGTCACAGTTGTTCCCTTTTAATATTTCGCTTAAGACTTGCCGCTGTGGATGTCCTTATAGCTTGAGCTAGCCTCAAGAACTTCTTGCAGGGAAGCTCGTGCTCCACATTATAAGACAGGCACTGACGAAAACATCGGAATGTCATCGGTGAGAAATGGCAAGATATTGCAAAAAAGAACGCTTCGAGAATAAATCATCACGGCGCAAAAAGTAGTCGGATTTGCCGGCGTTGCGCTTATCCATGCTTGAGCACTGCTAGCAGGCTGAGAAAGCACCAATTAAACAATGTATTTTGGTACACACACACGGCACGATGAATTAGGATGCATTATTGTTCAAACGGATGGTTTTTTGTATTTAAGGTAATCTTGAAACTCGTCCAGCAAATGCGTATGCCCATAAACAATTGATAAATGTCGTTCGGTTTTGGTTGAACGGAGTGAACGGGGACAACAGCAAATGCAACTGAAAGGCGAAGGAGCTATTATCCATAGGATAAGGATAGAAGCAAGAACCATTTGGGAATCTGAAAGGCATGTCACTGGCTCGTATTAGGTCTTGAGGAGCTCCAACCGCAATCCAAATCACTGCACTTGTGGCGGGCATAAAGCTATCACAGCATCACGTCCCAGCAGGCACGGCATTACGATTTGCTGTGTACGTCCCTTCATCGGACTCCGTTGTCTGCGTGCTCAAACAACAAGGAGATTTAACAAAAATTAGGCTGCCTAACAGCAGCCTCGCCGTGTCCAACTGTTCTGCTAGAAATCTCTGGCTGGGGGCTACATATTAGTGAGGCAGGCTTTCATCACAGAGATTTAGCTGCATGTGTAGAGCAAGGTCTCTGCTGTGAAAGTTTTGTCGATAAAGATGGATATCATTTACGTTTAAATCTTGCTCCAGCACTTCATATTATAAGCACCTTAATTAATCTAGGGGTATCCGGATATTGTGGCTTGATGCAGTGATGCAGTATGTTACTTCTTTTAAAAAAAATGTTGCCTTGGATTGATTACTTCCAGCCGAAACAATTGAAGCTCTGCCCACAAAGTTGGCATATGTTACCGTACTCTTTTTCAGTTAAATAGGTAGAAATGTTCGGACATCCAACCACCTGCTCTTGATCGTTGTCGACTTGGAGAAAGTGTCATTTCGTGTGTGGTTCGAACGCATATTTTAGCGCAGAAAAGCTTAACTCCATCCATGGCCGCGAATTTCCACTGTATATGTGCTTGCGACACGTTGACGACAGCTCTCAAGGATCAACTCGATCCGACTTGCAAATCCGGCGGTACAACTCGACATCACGACAATTTTCCCCACGACAACCTGGTTCAACTCCCGTATACGGGCTTTTCCGCCGCAAACAATTGTGGTAGCCTGGACTGTGGTCATCGGACCATCATCATACATTGTGCTAATTACCGTACTATTTGACGCCTATTACTAAGTAAGTAAGCCCAGCATGGCACAGCGAGAAGCGCGCAAAAGACTCGAACGCGACCTGATAAGTGAGTGTAGCTCTGTTCGTTTGCTTGCGGCAAATGTCACGCCAACCGTGGTGGCAAGTTGTTGCCACGATCGTCATGTACACTGTACAAGTTGCCACTGGCAGGTCGTCCACTTGTCAGTGGACGGCGGATGCGCTGACTCTGACCTCAGCTCGTCTGCATTTTCGTCACCACGAGGCGGACCAACGGCGGACGTTTAGCAAAAGGAGGACAGAACCATTGAACAATCGGCCCAGCTGGTGAATACAACGCCGCATGTACGTCAAGAAACTAGACACGGCGCACACTAACGCGACAGAGGCAACCCACGCACGCACTTGAATGGCTCCGAGGACCATGTCGCTTCGTCACGAATGGACTTTACTCCCTGGGCTGTTATGTGTTGAAAGCGCCTCGACCAGTGGAGAGCACCACCCCATCGTGAGCTCGAGCTCGAGAGTATCTCAGAATCGATTTTGTAGAGTTCTGTCCGAACTGTGAGCTGGTCGTTACTGCATAATGCACAAGTCGGAGCGCAGACCTCCCGTTCACGACGCCGAGCGCCCGCGGGCCATGGATCGCCAGGTAGCGTACATCGGCGAAGGTCTCATCGACCCAAATGGGCTGGAGTCGCTGGAACAGATCGGCGATATTGACATCGACGCACAGAACCGACGAACTGTACTGGACGATCTCGCGATCGACGTCGGTGAGAAGTATCTGGACGATATCTACAGGGAGAACGGCAATGGCGGTGTCAACCCCGCCGGTGGAAGCATCGACGAGCCGAGAGAGGAACACCCCGCGGGCCCGTATCCGCCCACCGTGAGACCCGTCGAGCGAGTCCGTACGGACAAGGAGTTGGCGTGGTTGAAAGTGAGGCAGCTTCTCATCGAAGAAGAGCAGAAGTCGTCAACGCACCGGAGACCTCACACGAAGAGCACCGGTAGGGTCGAAGGCACGTCGAAAGGTCCGTGTAATACTGTGAAGCTGCTGGACTCGTTGGCCCAGTCTACTGCTCACTTCTCCATCAATACCAGAGCGTCTATCGAGGCGGAGCCGAAACACCCGCCGCAGACGTTCGTCGACCGGATGGGCAGCAAATTCTCGCAATTCATGCGTGGGAACGCTTCATCCTCTTCGGACGACGAAAGCAACTCGACCAAGTCGGGGCGCTCCAATCACTCTGGCTCGTACAGCGAGTCTGTCGCTCCTGGAGGGGGCTCGTCGTCATCTCAATGGATGTTGCTGGCTGCGCTGGAACAGGTGACCAAGACTTGCCAACGGATGGGGCTCTCCGATGCCTCCATGGCTCGGATTTCGTCACACTTGTCCATGATCGACCAGATTGCCCGGGAGGACATGAGCGCGCCGGTGAAGCCAGGAGGAAGTCGCCGACTCTCAGTCACGCAGTATTCAAACGAGTCGAGCGAGTACGAGAAAGAGTTCCGAGAGGTGCCCAACCCGCTTGGGAATATTCAGGTGAGAGTCGCTCCGGGTGTGCGCAACTCTTTCAAGGCTTTCACGTCAGCTCAAGACCTCAACGACACCATGGCAGCTTTCGACAATTTGCTGGCAGATTGCGGTCTCAATGGAGTTACGGTGGAGGAGCCTTGGTACGTGTACTACCACATCCGATCTGCGGTCTACAACAAGCTGGGCTTCCGTCAGAAGCAGCTTTTCAAGTTGCTGGATGCGCGATTTAGCATGGACGTGTACAAAAGGAGACCTGCTGTCGGCAAGCGCGTCTGCATCGTCGGAGCTGGCCCTGTTGGTCTGCGAGCTGCAGTGGAGCTGGCGATTCTGGGTAGCCACGTTACCGTGCTGGAGAAGCGGAAGCGATTCAGCCGTGAAAACATGCTACACCTGTGGCCGTGGGTGGTTCAGGACCTGGCGTCGTTGGGAGCAAAGGTCTTGTTCCGACACTTCTGCAAGTCGAAGACGTATTTCCACGTGAGCACTCGTCAGTTGCAGGTTATCCTGCTCAAGGTAGCGCTACTGGTTGGCGTCCAGATCCACACATCGACGGATTTCGAGGAGATTCTGCCTCCTCAACCGGAAGAAGTAGGTATGCCGTTCTACACCATCAAGACCTCGCCTCAGATCCCGATGGAGGAGTGCACAGCAATTCTAGGCGCCACCGGCGTGAACGATCAATTGGCGGAGCCTGCAGGGATCAACCGCTTCGTGTTCTGCCGTAACGAGTCCTTGGGTATTGTCTGCTACTTCCCGAACCTGGAGACGCCCGACGAGATGAAGGTGAAGGAGTTCTCGTGGACGACGCAGCTGAAGCACCAGATGCTGAACAAATTGCGCGACGTTGGAATCGACCTGGAGAATATCGTGTACTTCCGAGGCGAGATGCACTACATGGTGATGACACCGAAGCGACAGAACCTGCTGATCCGCGGGGTGGTGAAGAAGAACTACGCCGACTCGAAGGACCTCGTCCGCAAGGAGAACATCAACCAGATCGCCCTCCACGGGTTTGTTAATGCCATTATCAGGTTTGCTGGTGTCCCGAGGAAGGCGGACTTCGAACGAGTCAGCATTTTTGACTTCAGCTCGCTCACTCGAGCCGAGAAGGCCGCCAGTATCATGACGTCACAAGGTAAAAAGTTGTATGTCGGCCTCATCGGTGACTCACTTCTGGAGCCTGTTTGGCACGAGGGAGTGGGAACTTGCCGTGGATTCCTTGGAGCGCTGGATGCCGTGTGGATGTTATCACAAATTGGCAAGAAGGACGATAAGCAGCTACTGGCTGACCGCCAATTGGCCTACGAAGTGATGCAGCGATTATCTGGCCACCACCGCGACGAGATGCAGAAGAATGTGCGCAAGTACACGGTGGACCCCACGTCGCGCTACATAGTCGACTTTCCTGAAGTCGCTTAGCTATTAGTCCAGGAAGTTAGGTTGTAGATATACTGGTACGGACATGTTAGTTGCAATTCCAAACACGAAATTATGAGCCCACTTGCGCACAAAAAGCATGAACTACGCTTGAGAAGAATCTTAACAAATACCGCGTGAAATTATTAACTACTACTAAACCCAAACTTGTGCATCTAGATCACTCTAGGAAAGTCGATCGTGTAGCGGGACCTCGGATCTACTGTGTACTTGCGCACATTCTTCTGCATCTCGTCGCGGTGGTGGCCAGACAGTCTCTGCATCACTTTGTACGCCGTTTCTCGGTCAGCGAGTAGCTGCTTGTCTGCTTTGAGACCGATCTGCGCCACCATCCACACGCCGTCCAGTGCTCCAAGGAATCCACGACAGGTGCCAACGCCTTCGTGCCACACGGGTTCCAAAAGGGAGTCGCCGATGAGTCCGACGTAGAGTTTCTTGCCATGCGAGGTCAGGATACTCGCCGCTTTCTCGGCTCGAGTGAGTGAGCTGAAGTCGAACAGACTCACGCGCGTAAAGTCCGTCTTCCGAGGAATACCAGCGAACTTGACGATAGCGTTGGCAAACGCGTGCAGCGCGTTATGGTTGACGTTGTCCTCCTTCACCAGATCCGCCGAGTCTGGGTGATTCTTCTTCACCACCCCGCGGGTCAGCAAGTTGTGTCTCTTTGGGGTCATCACAAGGTAGTGCATCTCACCCCGGAAGTACACGATGTTCTCCAAATCGAGACCAACATCACGCATTTTGTACAGCATTTGGTGCTTCAGTTGCGCCGTCCACGAGAACTCCCTGACTTTGGTCTCCTCCGTCGTTTCCAGGTTCGGGAAGTAGCAGACGATACCCAGCGACTCCTTCTGGTTGAATACAAAACGGTTGATGCCGGCGAAGTCGGCCACTTGGTCGTTCACACCCGTAGCGCCAAGCACCGCGGTGAACTCCTCGACAGGAATTTGAGGCTGGGATTTAATTGAATAGAACGGGTTCTCCCCGCTCTGCTCCGGTCCAGGAGGCACAATAGCCTCGAAACCCGTTGACGTGTGCACTTGGACACCAAACAATAATGCAACCTTGAGCAGAACCACTTGCAGTTGCCGAGTACTGACGTGGAAGTACGTCCTCGACCGGCAAAAGTGTCGGAACAAGACCTTCGCTCCCAACGACGCCAAGTCCTGCACGACCCACGGCCAAAGGTGCAACATATTTTCACGGTTGAACTTGGTGCGTTTCTCGAGGACCGACACGTGACTGCCTAGCAGTGCCAGCTCCACTGCAGCTCGCAAACCCACTGGACCAGCTCCGACGATACATACGCGTTTGCTGGCAGCGGGTCTCCTCTTGTACACGTCGGTGTTAAACCGCGCATCCAAAAGTTTGAAGAGCTGCTTCTGGCGGAAGCCCAACTTGCTGTAGACGGCAGCTCGGATGTGGTAGTACACGTACCAGGGCTCCTCCACTTGGACGCCGCTGAGTCCACAGTCGGCGATAAGTCGATGAAACGCAATCATAGTGTCCATCAAGTCTTGCGCTGAAGTAAAGGCTTTGAAGGCTTCGCGAACGGTAGGCGCCACCCTCGCGTGAAGTTTGCCCAACGAATACGTTGGCACCCGGAAGTCGGTGTCGCTGGAATCATTCGACCTCTCCGTGCTCGACAGTCGGCGAGCCTCAATTTTCTGCTGGGAGATCAATTCTTCGCGCACGACCCGGTCGATCGAAGCTACGTGCGTCGAAATACGCGCCACGGCTGCCTCCGACAGCTCCGTGCGTTGACACGCCGCAGTAACTTGCCCCAACATTGCCATCATAGCAGTTTGACTCGAAGATTTACCAGAGGTGAGGGGATGGTGGGCGTACGGAAGCGGCGAGCTCGGTTGCGGGTACGCGCCCTGCAGGAACTGCGTCATCTTGTAGCCCATTCTCGAGAAAGTCGTGGCACTTCCAGTAGACGAAGCCGGCGTCGCTGCCAGCGCCGGATCCACCTTTGGTGTCGAGCCCTCGGACGACACGCTGCCATTGTAGTCGCTCCCGGACCGCACCAATGAATCCAGCAGCTTGACTGTGCCATAGCAATCGATACCGTACTCTTCGTGCGAGTCCACGGATTTTTTGCGGGTCGAGGCCTTCTCCTCCTCCTCGATCAGGAGCTTCCTCACCTTCAACCACGCCTGCTCCTTGTCCGTCCGAGACTTCACTGCCGCCGCTCTCCCATTTCCGTTGATGGAAGAGCGGTAGTAACCGGATTGAGGGTCGTCGCTGTCGTCTTCTCCCGAGGTGCAGTCGTCCTCGTCCCCCTCGCGTCGGTAGATATCGTCGAGATACTTTTCGCCCACGTCGATCGCCAAAGAGTCCAGCAGCTTCCGGCGGTGCCGCGGGGACTGGTCATTGATGTCGTCCTCACTGAGCGGATCTAGTGAGTCAGCGCCGTTCGGGTCGATGAGCCCTTCGCCGATGTACGCGGCTTGGAGGTGATTCTCGCCTGCTCTGCGACGGTCCGGGACGGGAGGGGGTCTGCGGTCCAGCTTGTACATCTTGCGCTTGCCCGGGCAAAAACACGAATGACGCCGTCGAAATCGCTACGTTAAATGGTATCCCCCAGTTGAAGCCACCCCGCACCGTCGGACTGTGAAGCATATGGGGGGCTCCAAACTGCCTAAGCAGCAGTGCACTGCATTACGCGCACATCGTGCGACGCCTAAGGTAAAGTAGTATTGCTACCTGTTTCGCGAAAACTGGCCCCACTCCATGCGCTTCATTGAATTGGGCTCGCGCTCGCGCCCGGGAGTACCCACAAATGCGGAGTGCGTGTGGCGCCTTGACCCGGCCGAGCCACAGGTAGGACCGCCAATACCTTGAACGCAGCGTCTGTATAGTCGCTACGAGCGACTTGCGCTTTCGTGTGCATGTAAATCTATCTGTAAGGAGGCTACTGCCAGGAGTCAAACGGTATGCCTGTCGGTGGTACCAAACAATGGTCAGATCTCCCGACGCAGAAGTAAAGTGACGCGAAGCTAACGCTTGATCCAAGGCCGCGTAATGTCCTCCATGGGGTGAAAGGCCCGGAAAGTACGCGGCGCTGGTCAGCAGATTTTCGCTCGATCAAGGTTGTCAAGCCGCCTCGTTCCCGACGCAACCACATGGACACGGGGTTGGTAAACTTTTGCCCGAGCGCACCGAAATGGTATTCTAGGCTTTCGTGTCGTCGCTGGCTGTCGTTCAATCGCATATCCTCCAACACGCCAGGAAGGTGTATTAGCCCGCCTGTCAGCGGGGTGGCGCGGCGTCTTTACCATTCAAGGTCTGCCTTCGCCGCCTAAGATATTGGGCCCCCGAAGTTGAAGCGTGCGGAGACTGCGTGGACGTTTGCGGCGCCGAGGAATCCGCGCGAATTCATTTCGCGCACCAAAGTATCCAGCGCTTCCCGACAAAGAACCGCGACAGCAGTGGGATGTCTGGGCGCAGCGACTGACTCACATTGCACTTGAGTAATAATCCACAACTTTACTTTTTTATCTCTGGATTTTATAAGTAAATCCAAAATCTTCAAGAAACAATACCTTCCTTAAGTAGTTTTATCGGTTCTACCAAAAATCAATTATAAAACCTGTATCATAGCATACCCTGGTACTGATATATATTATCCGTTCGTCCTCCCACAAGCCAAAAGATTTGTCGGTAACATTTAATATTATCGTTTGAGCATGCCTTAATCGCATGTTGCTATGTTGTTTATCGACCAGCACGATCGATGTATCGCAACGATAGCTCCGGTTCATTGCCAACTGAGAGGGGCGCCGCCGAATACTCTTGGGCGCTTGTCACCAAAGCCATCCACCCCGCGCTGTATTTTAACATTAAAAAAGTAGCTCGCCTAATTGTATTCGGTGTCTTCTTTATGTGCCTGAAAGACGGTGGAGAGATCTAGGGGCATTGAGACTTTTTCCTTGCCTGGACATGCCTCACGCTTCGACACGCTATAACTTCGATTGGTTCACATGAAGAAAGTGGTCCCGAAAGACAAGATTTGCGTCCACGAAGGTGCGGTTTCTACGCGAGGCAGATCAGAATAGACCAGTGAAGGCAACACCATTTTTTTCTGATCAAAGGTTTTCCTCGGCGGTGTCGTGCGCCACTGTAGACAGTTATCCTGCAATGGGGTTCTCAGCGCTAAAACCAACACGCTGATGCTGTTCATGTGAGGTGGAAAGAATCTTGCGACGAAATGGTACTTCGGAGCAAACGTCTGGAGCTCTTGTGTTCTGTTCCGCATAAGCACCAGGGGCGGGTTCAGGTATGGCTACGACGGACAGCGCGGTTGCATCGCGTTTTGTCTTATCCGACCAGGTCATAACGGCAACCACTTTTATCGTCCAAGATACCAGCGCAACAGTTCGTAAGAGGACGGAGCCCATGACGAAGACGAGATAAATCGTCATCGGGGCTTAGTCGGTGCGATCACCGCCATCACCCCATTCCAACTTCGGCACTGTTCAACCCAACACCCGCGCTCAACAAGGAAGCTAAACCGGCGTTCGGTTTCCACGTCACTCATGCCCAACCGGGGAGTGACGCTGTCATCTTCAGCTGTGCCGCATAATTCGCGTCTGCAGGATCGCCGACCTCCTGTTCACGACGGCTCTCGCGATTCGACCGGTCGTCCAGACCGCCAGGATGCGTACATCGGTGAAGGTCTCATCGACCCGACTGGCATTGAATCGATTGGTCGGCTCGACGGTGTAGACGTGCACCACAAGGCACCGCACCATCGACGGAAACTACTGGATTACTTGGCGATTGATGTTGGTGAAAAGTATCTGGACGACATCTACCGGGAGGACGAAAGCTGCGACGAAAGCTCTGCCGACGAGGATGACGACGAATCTGGGCGACTCCACGGCATTCGCTTTCGCTCGGCCCCGTCTTCAATCGATGGCAGCGCTGCAACGGCAAAGCCGAAGGACTCGCTCGGTCGCAGGGAAAGGGTCCGAAAGGCCAAGGAGATGGCGTGGCAGAAGGTGAGGCGATTTCTTGTCGAGGAAGAAGAATTGGCGATAACTCGTAAGAACTCCTACCCACATGGCACCAGCGACGCCAACGAGGGCTTCAACACGGTCAAGTTGCTGGACTCTATGGCACAGTTTAGAGACGAGAATGTCTTCCACAGTAGCAGCGTGTCCTCCGACGCCGATGCGGCTCCAGTTATGGACTCCTCGCTCCCCCAAGCTCCTTCAGCTGGACCAGTCGTAGAAAGCAAGACGCACCGTAAATTTGCCGACCGCATCGACCGCGTAGGCAACAAACTTACGCAACTACTTCAACGCGGCCAAGCTGGGGATCACGAAAGTAGCGATGCCACCAATTCGTGGCGCTCTCAGCCGACCTCGTCTTCCAGCGATGAAGCCGTCCCTGGCGGCTCACAAACTCGACTGCAAATGAAGGATTTACTGGAACGAATTAGTCGTGCATGCCTAACGACGGAACTTACAGAGGCGTCGATGGTGCAAATCTCAGCTCGTTTGGCCTTGATCGATCAGATTGTGCGCGAAGACGGCAACAACCAGCAAAAGCGAAGATCTCGTCGACCGTCAAGCGCGCAGTGGTCGAGTGACTCGGGGGACTATGAGATCGATATGGTGCCTTCAACAGTGGAGTCTTCATCCGACCGACTTTCAGCCAGCTTGGGGAATCTTCAGGCGAGGGTAGTCCCTACCGTGTTGAGCGCCTTCAAGGCATTCGAGCTGGCAGAAGATCTGATGGACACAATGGACGCGTTCGACAAGCTACTGAAGGACTGTGGCCTCAACGGCATCTCGGTCGAGGAACCTTGGCATGTGTACTATCACATCCGAGCTGCGGTGTACAGCAAACTCAGTTTTCGTCAGAAACAACTCTTCAAGCTGCTGGATGCCCGATTCAACACGGACTTGTACAAGCAGAGACCTGCTGCCAACAAGCGCGTGTGCATCGTAGGCGCTGGTCCTGTTGGTCTCCGTGCTGCGGTGGAGTTGGCGTTGCTCGGAAGTCACGTGATTGTTCTGGAGAAGCGAACAAAGTTTAGCCGCGAGAACATGCTCCACTTGTGGCCGTGGGTGGTGCAGGATCTGGCGGCGCTCGGCGCGAAGGTATTGTTCCGGGACTTTTGCAAGTCAAAGACCTACTTCCACATCAGCACTCGCCTGCTGCAGGTTATTCTGCTCAAGGTGGCGCTGCTGCTTGGCGTTCAGATCCACACATCGACGGACTTCGAGGCGATTATCCATCCCGGACTGGAGGAGGATGGCAACAAACCTTTTTACACCGTGAAGACGAATCCCCAGATCCCAGTGACAAAGTTCACCGCGGTTTTAGGCGCCACCGGCGTGAACGACAAGTTGGCTGAGCCTGCCGGTATCAACCGCTTCGTGTTCTGTAAGACCGAGTCTCTGGGGATCGTCTGCTACTTCCCAAACCTGGAGACGCCTGACGAAACCAAGGTCAAGGAGTTCGCGTGGACGACTCAGCTGAAGCATCAGATGCTGAACAAGATGCGCGAGGTCGGCATCGACCTGGAGAACGTCGTGTACTTCCGCGGCGACATGCACTACCTCATCATGACGCCCAAGCGCAAGAACTTGCTGGACCACCAGGTCGTGAAGCTGAACCACCCCAGTTCGGCCGATCTGGTCACCGACGACAACGTCAACACAAGGGCCCTCCACAGTTTCGTCAAGAGCATCATCAACTTCGTCGGCATCCCCAAGAAGGCAGAGTTCGCACGAGTCAGTCTGCTCGACTTCAGCTCTTTGACGCGCGCGGAAAAGGCTGCCAGCATCCTCACCTCGCACGGCAAGAAACTCTACGTCGGTCTCATCGGCGACTCTCTCCTGGAACCTGTTTGGCACGAAGGCGTCGGCACCTGTCGCGGCTTCCTGAGTGCGATGGATGCCGTGTGGATGGTCTCCCAGATCGACAAGAAGGACGACAAGCAGCTTCTAGCCGACCGCGAAGTCTCCTACCGCGTGATGCAGCGTCTCTCGGGGCTCCACCGCGACGAGATGCAGAAGAACGTGCGCAAGTACACCGCAGACCCCAAGTCGCGCTACGTCGTGCTCTTCCCTCGGGTGCTTTAGTTGCATGGGTCCCCGCACCGCTCGTCATATCAAGATCCTAGTATATAATACACCGATAAAAAGTTAAAGCCCATTGTGCTCTTAGTTACATTTTCCCGAAAACCGGACTCCGCTCTTCCCCGCAGAGCTTTCCAGAAAGTCTATGGAACTTCTATTTGCAACTTCTGCCATTACTCTCACCTTCATTCAAAATCCCAAAAATTCTACCAAATTCTACTGCATCCTTTCCTTCTTTTACTCTGCCGCCCAACTCAACAAAAAGAAAAGTGTATAATACTTTTTGAGGTCTGTTCTTGTTTTTCTTTCCGTTTTGCCTACCCGGAAGTCCCACCGCGTCTTCCTGGTCGTCAAATCCGCCGCCTTCCCCCATTAGCCGCCAACCTTCCGATCCGCACCCGCACTCGCGCCCCGAGCGGCC
>JAHWLF010000631.1:0-12161 GCA_024679295.1 Phytophthora parvispora
GCCTGGTAGCTGCGGGCCGCGCCCGTGGCGCCCACGAGCGGCGTCGTCTCGTCCTCCTGCGAGCTCATCGGCCGACGGCAGAGTCCGGTACTGGTGCACTGGATGATACCTTATTGCCGGCGTAACGGTTTTCTCGTGTGGTGCACACAAAAAGCAGAAGCCTGATTTCACGCAGAGAGGTTGATATGTATAGTCAGTGACAGGTGGATGATTTGTGTCAGGTTTTATGAAGCTTATTGTTGTAGAGTTCTAAAGTGATGCGATCAACTTCAACGGGTATAGAGAGACGTAGGTAATGAGACGGCCGTTGACAACGAGTTGACAACCGTGTTCCGCCCACGTCCTGGTGGAACGGACGTGGGAGCACAGCCCAGGCTGGGAGGACAAACGCACTGCAAGCTGCACGCCACGGTCAGCTGGCTTCCAGCAGCGAGCCTAGCACACGTGGCAGCGCCACGTTAATCGCGGGGCCATGCGTGTGTTGTTGGCAATGCGGCCCGGATGGAGCCCGAGTTCATTTTCTTCATGGCGCAAACTGCGTGGGGTGTACAAATGATTTTCTGCATTAGATTGATGAAACAACGCGCTGCGTTTGCGTAGCTGTTTGTTCTCTCGGGCTGGATTTATATCCGGCTTAGCCCACGTAGGTGGAGACCTCGACGCCGTCCTTGAGCTCGGCCTGGTACTCCACGAAGGACTCGTGCAGCACCGACGTGAACTTGGCGTTCGAGCGCACGTACTCGAGGAACGCCGGCAGACCACCGGGGCCCGGGGAGAGCACGTTGTCGGCCACCACCACCGCTCCCTGCAGGGATCAGACAAGAAAGTGTGAGAAAAGGAAAGGGAGAGTGAGCCTCAGCGACTATCTCAATAGTACGGTGTAGCCGCGCTTTACCGGCTTGAGGAGGTCGCTCTGCTCGATCAACTTGAAGTCGCTCAGGTACTGGCGCTTGTCATGGTCCATGAAGAAGAGCTGTGTAGATGGATACCATCGAGCAGCAACAACCGGACACCGATACGGTCATTCACACAACAACTGCTACGGAGATTTAACGCGCAATTTGTCCACGTACGTCCACGTGGTCGATGCCCAGTTCCTTTAGCTTCGTGTGGGTCTCGGAAAAGGGACCCACGAAGAAGGTCACAATGTCCGAGAGCCCCGCGAGCGCCACGACCTGCGACGCGATGTTGGCGAAGTACGGCGAGAACTCGAACGAGTAGAAGCGCGCGGTGGGACCCGACACCGACCGCAGCTTGCTCGCAAAGCGCACCGCGCTGTAGCCACAGAAGGCGCCGATCTCAGCCATGACCTGGGGCTCGGCCTTCTCGATCTCGGCGTCCACGATGGCGCCTTTCACGTCGCCGATGTTCATCATCCACTGCTTTGTGTAGGCGAAGTCATCCATGGCGTCCACCACAGACTGGGCGTCCCCTGGGGTCGCGTGCTGGCGGACGTACTCGAGGCACTTGTCGCCCCTGGCAGTTGATTGACGTGCACCGAAAAACCGTTACAATCTTCAGAATCGGTCAAGTCGAAGCGAGTATCACACGTACACAGCTTCGAACTCGCCCGGGCGGGGCGGGGGCGGCATGCCCTGGTAGCCGCGGCGAGGAGTTCCTGATGCAGACATGGGTGTTGCGCGGTGATAGGCGTCTGAGGGAAGCACGAGTGAGTTCTTCGTCTGCAAGGTGATCCTGCACATCAGCGTTATCTGCCAATCATGCGCGGCGACAGCGAGATAGCTCGGGAGCCGAGGTCACGCCACGGCGGTCTCGCTGATCGAGGCCGAGTCGATCCCCGTTGGATGGAAAGTCAAGCATAGCGGAAATGCACTCAAAGTGTCCTCGGGCAGGCAGGCTGCTAGAAAAGTTGCGAACGTCATGTCACGACTGGCACGAGAACGTCAGTGCTATGACGCAAAATGGAGATCCTTTCCTTTTCCGACGGGCGATGAATACGCTACTGAACGCGTATTTGTTGATACGTTCATCGTAGGCAAGCAAGTGCATTGCAGCGGGGGTGGTGGTAACCAGCACAAAACAAGTGAATCGATAATTCTCCTCACTTCAACCGGAATGGTGGTTATCTGTTGCTCGGGGAACAATCGAAGTGGTCTCCTGATTACGGGGCGCATTTAGCTCCACGCAAGCTCCCCTTGCATCCAGGGGGGGCTACTCTCATTCTTCCTTTATCAGCCGCAAGCTCAGAAGATGGCACGTCGCGTTGCAACAACCAAGCCGGGGCCGCCGCCTCCCGGTCAACTTGAAATCATGTACGGGACTTTGTTTCTCCAGCGTTTCGACGTCAGATAAACGAATGTTGGGTCTTGTCATGCGTACACAGCGGGCAGAAATGTCTGGCGTTCGTGCGCGAGAAAGCAACAGCAGGCAACCCCAAGTCCGTCCTCGACGCCATTGACACGTTCGGCTACGAGCACCACTGGATGATGAATGTGGGCGACGTCAAGGGTGAACTCGTGGACCGGGAGATCGCCAAAGTCAAGCCCACGGTTCGCCATCACTCAAGCACCTGCACTGCCAGCCCTACAATCGAAAGCTGATGATTAACATTGTTCTCGCCTTCGGCAGGTTCTAGTTGAACTGGGCGGTCTGTTCGGCTACAGCGCTGTGCGTTTCGCTAGCCAGATGCGCGAGCTCTCCGGCTCATCAGTGCACGTCTATTCCTTCGACATCTCTCCCGACTTCGCAGCGATTGCTACGAAGGTAAGTGCCGTATTGTGAGCAACGGCACTGCCATATTGCACTAATCATGCGCGTGTAGATGGTCGAGTTTGCTGGTCTGTCGGACTTCGTGACGATCTTCGTCGGCACGTTCGGTGACAACTATCGCAAGCTGATGGAGCTTGGTATTGACCATGTTGACGTAAGGTGCAGTACTGCGCGTTTGGCGATGATATTATTCTAACCCCATCGCTGATTTCAGGCATTCTTCCTTGATCACGACAAAAAGTGCTACAAGAGCGATCTACAGATCATTGAGCAGAGTGGCTTACTCCGATCGGTAAGACGCCGAAGCAGTAGTCAGCGAGATACCAATCTTGAGGTGCATATTGCCTTACCCACCGTTTTTGTGCTGCGATTTAGGGATCTGTGGTGATGGCCGACAACGTCGTCGCAGCCCGCATCACCGACTACATCGAGTACGTCCGCGTACACGACAAGTTCAAGTCCGTCATGTACGATTCGTACCTCGAGTACTCGGATATCAAGGACGCACTTGAGGTCTCTACCTACGTCGCGTAGCTGCTGGGAGATTAGGACAGCGCTTTTCCACGATGTGCTGCCGTGAGAACCTGCTGATTGACAAACACGTCACCAAACGCTTCGGTTCCAACCGCACATGCTACTGTGAAACTGTTTTGTAGTGTCGACAATTCCGTTTATGCTGGCATCACATTCACTGGTGTCCAAGGCCTAAAGTATTTGATGCTCGCTAGGCCTTCGGCAATAAATATCAAAACCTGCGTTTATCATTGACTCTGCTCCAATTCAGCGGCATTTTTCGATCCTTTCTCGGCACCATTGCTGCGTCTGGTTTGTGCGAGAGGTGTTCCAACAGCCCTGAAACGTTGGGAGCGAGGCAACGGGTCTAGACTAGTAATGCTGTATGCCACTGGTCGTGGGCCGGTTATCCCTACGCGAATGTTCGCCAATCCTCCTGTGCTGGCGCTTTTCTCCAGCTCACCCCCTGCAATGGATCTGTGGCGTAGTGGCGCAAGTTTCTGCTGCAGTCTAGCGGCGACAACCCTGCGCAGTTTTTGCCGTTTTCCTTGCAGAGTGAGCCGTCGCTCGGTCACCACTGCAATTGAGTCGCGGTGGCCATGAGAGTCACCCGGGCAGGTTTTGGGTGGAGATAGTCTCAGATGCATCTCTACCAACCGCTGGTCTTCATCCTGTACAAACTCCAGGTGCTCTTCACTAGGACCAGCAAGCAAGATGGATGCTGCACGAGGTGACCCAAATCCTTTCTTCTCGCTGAGAGTCTCTAGTAGATGCTGAAATGACTTCAGATCTTGCTGATCAACTCCATCGTCTGAGCTTCGCTTCGATTTCCGTCTCTTCATTGCAGCTTCGGTGGTATCAGTCTCAGTGCTATCGTCGTTGTGGACATCTTCTCCTTCCTCATCCATCGTGTCATTATCGTCATCAATAGAGGACCATCGTCGACCATTCATCTCATTTCTTGTACTAGCTTTCGCAGACATTGCTCGAAGCGTCGAGCTAGATGCAGCGAAAGGGACTGCCGATTGTCCTTGAAATGATCTCGCAAGCATGTTGAATCTATCGATGAGGTAGTCAACAGTTTGAATTGCACGTGATGACTGCATTTTTTGACCCGAAGACATAATCGCTAGAGTGAACGTCGTGCCCGGCTCCAAGGCAACAACAGACAAGAAAAAACCGACTTTTAAGGACGTTGCGTCAGGTTGTCTCGGGTAGAATGATCGTAATGAGGCTGTGCTCGCGTTAGATTCCACAATGGCGGCAGCTTGCGCTGTAGGCGCAGCATTGGCTGTTGCTGCCGTCACGACGCGAAGTAAATCGTGCGGATAGAGGATAAGTCGATGCCCTTCACCTGCCGTTTTCGCCATTCTTTCAGATGAACGCCACATGAAGTCAGTACTGCAAGGAACCTTAGTGTCCGTGGACATGAAAACTTCGGCATCGCCACGCAGGACGTGCATTTTCAAGGTGATAATCGATCCGTGCCCTTCAGGCAAGTAGTAAAAGTGGAAGAATTCCGTGTCCTTGACTTCCTTGAGATCTCGTTGTACACTCACGCCGAATTGGAGTTCTTCTGTCAGCTGGCGGCAGCTTTCCCTGTGAATTCTTCGTAGCCGAAAGCTTGCGTCCACTGCACCATTTGTTGAGTTGGTATTTGTAGAGGATATTAGCATGCTGTGGTGTCGCGAGATTTGCAGTCGCTGGAGATCTTGGTCTCTCTGTTCCTGCCACTTCTTACGAAGCCTTCTCTGTCGCTCTTCAGCCTCCCGTTGCTCCATTTGTTTCTTTTCGAGATCATTCCTCATCGCTGCAAACAGTTTTGACTCGGAGTCATTGAAAAACTGCTGCCACTTTTGATGCATCGCAGCCTCAGCCTCTGGACTAAACGCAATGCCTTCGCCGAGTGCGTTCTGTAGCCGCTCACCATAGAGTGCTCGCTCCGCGTCTTCATCTAAACGTTTGTGTTTGATTGGCTTTAATGGGATATTCTCCTGCTCTCCCTCGTCTTCGTCTTGAATTGATGCCAGATCGTCCAAATGTGAATAATCTAAACCATTAAGCTTCTTCTCTTTCCTGTTGCGTAGGGTTGAATGAAGACCACTATCAAGCCTGGATAGCTGGGAAGACGAAGACTGTGGCTTCAACGTTGCTACAGCGTCTGATGTCGTAGGTTGTGCAGAAGGTGACGGCGATGTTGCAGGCAATTTGGTCTCACCTTCACTAAATTGCTTACGCGTTTGCATGCCGTTGGCCATTTCACCGGTTCTCTTCGCCACGACGCAGTCATCCGCGCTACAATAGATCGGATCATTCACGTCAAAGCCGCTTCCGCTACTTGTATACTCCTTTTTGTCCGAGATCTCCTGAGCGTCTTCGTCATCACTTCCGCTGTCGTCGTTTGGATTCCACATTGCTGTACGATAGGGGTTGTTCGACACTGCAATGCTGTGTAAGAAAGTTGGTTGCTGAGAGAATCGAAACGTGCGGTGAATCTGGATTTCCTCTGCTTTGATGGTTTGTGGCTTGTATTCTAGTACATTACTGGCAACGGGTGATTCCTCGCTCTCGGCATCGCTTTTGGCACCTTGGTCAGGCTCTGGAGCTACCGTGGGCGAAGATTCTTCAGGTGGAGCAGGTGTTGGGATCACTTCTTCAACTACAACAGGGTCAATTACTTCAATAACAACGACTTCGTGAATTTGTTCGGGGAGTACCACGGGCTCAACGGTAGGCTCAGCAACACGCTCAATAATCGGCTGAACCTCGATTGTTTGCTCGACAACTGGCTGCACAACGCTCGGCTCCGCTACTTCGATAGAAATCTGAATAGTCGGCTCCGGCTCAATGACAACTACTTCTACGGGGGTGGGGGTGGGCTTTGGAAGCTCCACTGGAGGAGCTATCTCGATGTGTTCATCACTTGCCTGAACAACGTCAATGACTTCGGGTTCTTCACTTGATATAACACTTTGATCGGCGTCGCTTTTGATCTCCAGAAGAACTTCTTCACGTGTGGTTTTGACAGGAAGTACTGGTGTTGGTTGCCGAGGTGGAGGAGGCGATACTGTCTCAGCCTCAAGTTGAGCGGCTGCCTCCTCAATTTTCATTCGTTCCGATATTGCGCGTTGAAGGCTGCGTGATGATGGCCGCTTCAGCAGCTCTGGTCGCGAGCTCGTCCGAGGGATTGATCCTTCTGACTCGACTGTAGGAACCACAACAACCGCAGTTGCGCTTCGTCTCTTTTCTAACACCGGTTTCGGCGGTGGAGGTGCCGGCTCCTCTGCGACTGATTCTACCGGAGCGATGTCCTCCACTATCACCACACTTCGGGAGGAAGGTATGGGGTCCACAAGTGGTTCAACTGCTAAAGGCATTTGCTGTGGTTGCTCTTGGGTCGGCGAGACATTGTAGTCAATGAGGCCTTCTTCTTCACTTTCATCTTCGGTAGGCGCTTGTGTCGCTGGAAGAGTTCTCACTTCGCTTGCACCTACGCGCCTGCGGACGGGAGGAACCTGCGGGAATTGAATGTACATATTTGTATAAGCAGTTGTAGTTCCCCCCACAGGCGGCTCATTATCCATAAGCCATGCATTTGCTTGTACGCTTTGCACAAAGCCTTGCGAGCTATTCGACTCCGGCAAAAAGTCGCTGTTGCCCATGACAGATACGTGCAATGGTGCAACAGACTTTGGCGTGGGTCCAATGGGGCGAACGCCAACGACTACGGGCTCACGACCGAGGCAACTTGATGCACTACTGGATGTTGCTCGGTATTCGGCCTCGACCGAGACCGGTCGGAAACGGTCTAAAGCCGTTGTGCTTGCTGTCTGTCTGATGGCAGGGACACCACCATCAAGAAATAATCCATGTGTTTTCGTCTCATCACTCGACAAAAGCTCTTGAGTAGATAGCGATCCCTTGAGGGTCTTGGCGATATGAAACATTCCATCGTGGAGGCCACCAACACGACGGCGATGCTGTCGTTCCGCCTTTTGGTCAATTGAACTTTTGCCGACTTGAAGCCCCTTTGGCAGTAGTAGCGTACACGACAGCTGCATGTAATTCCACACCATGTCGCTCAGCTCTGATAATACTTCCAATCGGTAGTCCCGGCAAAACGATGGGATTTCGTGAAAGTGAATTAAACCCCGAGTCTTGACACCGACAATGTAGAGCATCGCCCAGAAGTCTAAATAGCAGAGCTGTCCGTCGTGATTCAGATCAGTAAATCGCTTCCTAATGGCTAAAATGGCACTTTCAAACATCTTGTCCTTTAGAGGAGGAAATTGTTCCACCACATCCTCCTCTGACCAGAGATAGCGTAGCTTGAACAAAAGAACTTCAAAGTCGCTGATGGCCATTGCTCCAACACGCTCGTGGTCGTAAAACACAAAGCAACTGAGCATGAGGCGAAGCTTTTCAAGCAGATCGCCCTCCAATGCCGCGTCTCGTTGGGGGTGCACGAATAAAAGCCTCTCTACTACTCGGAATTGGGCATTTTGCTGCTTCCATTCACCAACAAGAAGGCGCAGGAAGCGATGCAGCTCGATCCAAAGCGCAGGCCCACGGTAGTAATGCGTAGCCTCGCCTGAAAAATCAGGCGATTCCGTTCTCAGCAATCGAGTGGGCGCATATTGCGCATATTCCTGCATAAAAAGCATGATATTCCTCAAGAACCCAGGACTTACCAGAGGATACAGCAAATTCTCTTGGGCGCAGAGGAGAGCGTGCTCGATCCGGACGAATTGCCAATGTGTTGTGCCATCCGTAGCCGGTACTACTTCAGAAGCGATAGCACCGTAAGTGTTCCCCCATTCATCACCACGTAATCGACCCGAAAACGATTCGCCGTTCACTATCATCCCACGCGAATACAACCACGAGTAGCAACAAACGCATAACGCGACCAACGTATTAGGAGCTTGATCGTATTCGTCCGCATGTTCGGGTGTGTGAAGCCCCAATAACTCGCCAAACACTGCAACAGCATCGTATTCACGCACATAGTAACACATTGACACGAAAAACAGCTTCAGCTTTAACTCCACCGCACTGCGCATCCCGTAGGTGGCTAGAAACACCTCGAAAAGTGTTCCAAATATTGAGCATTCCGATGCACGTTCTTTTCTGGGGGAAGATGTCTTGTACAGACGCGTGTGGGCGGTAGCAGTGAGTTTGTGGTATACTTCGACGATAACATCGAATACAGCTTGCCGTGAGAAGTGTGGCGCAGACCCCGCACGGGGTAGTTCTATTGTGTGCAGCCGTTTATGACAGACTTTGCACTTCCGGCTATGTCGCTTGGCACCACCCGATTTTCCGCTCTCGCGTTTTGCGTTGGTATTGTCAGTCCAGTGAATACGCAGGCGAGGTGCCGGTAGACACCAGCAGTAGCCTTTCGTCCAAAACTGTTGAAACATCGGTGAGAGCCGAATGCCGTTCACAAGTGGGCTCTCAAATATGTTTTCACTAGAATGGCGGTGGCGTTGAACGTGTGGGATACGACGTATCTTGTTCGCTGAAGCTGCAGCACGAATTGGCTTAATTGAAGCAGAACGCTCCGACGTTACGTGATTTTGATAGTCGAGCGGAATACCATTCCCACCAACGCTACCACCACCATCCGTCTCGTTAACGTTGCCACCAATATTCCCATCCTCATGGTCCTCCGCCTCCTCTTCGTCTTCTTCCTCCTCTTCATCAGTCGACTCATCGCTGGTTTGTATCTGACTGGGATCAACGAACGGAGAACTAGTGAGTATCGGCTCGGTGCTACCGGTCGCGGGAGTCTCATTTGATTGCGGCAAATTTCCTTGAGAAGCAAATGCACCATCTTCGATATTTGGATCAGATAGTTCCACAGCGTTTCTAGCTGATGAACTGGGTGTTTCTAGTGATGGGGGGTCCGCAAATTCGACATCGCCTGATAGAGAGTCTTCTTCGAAGCCCGCATCTTCTCGCATGTTCGGACTTGGAGGCGTATGTACAATTAGACTGTTTGCTGGACTGGGTGGAGATTGATTCTGGGAAACTACTATTTCTTCTTCCGGGGCATCCTCCCAGCGAACATACTTCTCACCAAGCAAGTTATAGGTCACCACTGGTTTTCGCTTCGTTTGTTTTTTCTCACGCATGCGTTGAGTGCGAGCTTTCTCACTCGAATGATCGTTTAGCTTCAGAGAGCGTGCCATCGTTGGTGCATCAAAGGACGAACATGAAGCGATAGGCATCGTGAGCAGTAATCGCATGATCTGAAGCGCTTCTTCCGAGTCTACGCGAGTTTGTGCAGTCAGTTTCAGGTCTTTTAAAGTTTTCGCAAGTGCAAATCCGGACCGTTTGACACTTGGTAGCTCCGGTCGAAGAGCAAAGAGATGCGTTATACGGTTCGCTGCCATTGTGCCACCAGAGCCATGACGAGCGATGTAGTCTTCCAAATATTGCCGTAGGACGTCGTCACTGATCAAATGGCGTTGAAGTTTACCTGCGCTTTTACGTCCTCTATGCCGCGATGTCATTTCGTTCCGTGGGTTGAATGCACTGTCGTCTTGTTCTGATAGTCCGGTTGCGGGTGCACTATCACTGGCAGTTGTAGTAGTTGCTGCACTTACAGAAGCTGCTTCAAGGTGTAGCACTGCAGAGGGGACATGCAGTGTCAGATATTCGTCTACCGATCGAGAGGTGTGGCGTGGTTGTATTCCTACGTCGTTGGAGTCTTCAACAGAACGAGTAGTGGGAGTACTGGGGTATTCCTCAGTGTTGGCTGGAGCAGTATCTTGCTTATTCAAGTAGTTGTCTGGACTGGTGGTGCCACTCCCTGCAATTACCTCCGGTTTGATTAAATACTTCATATCGCACTTGCTACTTGGAGCAAACGAAAACTTGCAGACTTCGTGAGCTAGCGCGAGAATGGCTTGTTCCTCAACCAGAACCATGTCGACAATTGCGGTGCCAATATCAAAGTAGCGTTTTTCCTGTACACTTCCGGACTCCATAACACCCCACTGAATGACCGTCATATCCTGTGAACAGCTCAAGAACTCAGCTACTCCAGCCGAAACGACATCGCTAGCAACGCGACAGATCTTGGATACACGCCGCTGATGCTTCGTAGGCACTTGAATTCGTTGGAACGATATTCGCTTCGTGTCAACGCACCAAATTCCTAGTCGACCATCGTCATAACCCGCAATCACGTAAACCCTTGCATCGCTTCGATTTTCTACAGCACTTGTCGTTGATTGACCTCTCATGACTTCTATGCATGATGGTGTTGATGTGTAACCTTCAGTGGCACTGCTAACATATCCAAGCATCTTCAACGAGGGTACTTGCCAAAGCTTGATGATTCCATCGGCAGCTACCGACGCCAGTACGGCGCGTTCCCCACGAGCAACGGCATCCATACGCGTGATTTGAACAATGTGCGATGAGTGAGCGGCTTGAGCACTCACATTAGCTTTCTGAATCGATTTGAACGATAAATCTCCATTGTATAGAGCTTCTGCTTTCCACCCGTAAAGTTTTCCGGTCTCTGTCCCAACAACAATCAAAATTTTACGAATCGGCTCCTCATTTTCATCATATGCGTCGACATCAACGAGTTTGCTGGTGGTGTTTAGATATTCATCTTCATACGATCGCGTTGACAAATACCCCGCTTGATCTGGCTCAGTTAACGCGCGCGTTGTGGCGAATACTTTCTGAAAGGTGACAACCGATAGCGCGCTGATCTGATCAGTAAGACGGCTATCCTGGAATTTCATCACGTGCCTCTCATCTTTCAAATCGTAAACGTCCACCACCCCACTACTCCAGGCAATTACCACAAAAGATATCTGCATGATTTCGCTTGTCACTGTTTCAATAGAACACACGTGTGGCGATGTATCTACAGCGTGTGGCGTAATAAATAACTGTTTCGTAGAAGACCTTGCAGGATCTGCAGGGCCATCAAGCGGGAAAATACGAAGCTTGCACGCGGCCGTACTGCTGAGTGAGATAACTCTGGATTCACCCTGTTGAGTGAATGCCCGCACTGAGTACGCTTCTTCAATGGAAGCGTATTCCTGCATTACGTAGAGGACGGTTTGAATCTTTAACACGTGAATCACGTCCTCGCGCACTGCCAGTAAGAGATTCTCAAAGCAGCTTCCCATGTCGATCGTAACGCACATCACCAGAGTCTTGAGCGGAGGCCCCAACGTGTCCTGATTTCTGAATTTGCTGGGACTTTCATCCTTCCCAATCTGCTCCTTCCCTCCAGCGTTGAACTTTCCAACAAGATTTAGTCTCGGATACCGATGCTCTCCGGAATTCGTTCGGTCACTAATATTCCCAAACACCTTCCGCTCGACCGAGAACATCCAATGCCTCACGACTCCAGTATCTCTTTCCGCAACAATAACAATCACACCCGTTGGAGCTGGAGCTCCACTGCTACCTCTCGCACCTGGCGTCGGGGTCGTGGTGATCTCAATGGACGATATCACCTCTGCCTGCGCCTCCGCCACACCACTTCCAGTTGGTTCATACGGATCTGCGTCAATCGTAAACAGCGCCGATCCGTTCGTCCTGCTCCCGTTCACGTTCCAGACCTTCAGTCCCCCCTTCCCAGACCCAATGAGCAGCCAGTCTCCGCAGGGCGACATGGCCATGGCCGTGATGTTCTCTCGGAGCATGACTCTCCTCACCAACACAAACTTGCCTCCACTCTGCGTCTGCGTCTGTCTCCACTCTAGCAACGCGTTGCCCGCCTCCGCTGAAGCCGTCGATCCATCTCTCACGGCACCGTAGAGCTCTCGCAGACCCCTCGATGCACAGATCAGCGCCAGCGTGTCCGGATGGCGCAGCGACGTCCGCGTGTTCTCCACGAACAGCAGCGTCTTGGGCCGCTCGTTGCGGTCCTGCGCGAGCCC
>JAHWLF010000633.1:0-12154 GCA_024679295.1 Phytophthora parvispora
CAAGAAGCCGCACCGCTACCGCCCCGGCACGGTGGCGCTGCGCGAGATCCGCAAGTACCAGAAGTCGACGGACCTGCTGATCCGCAAGCTGCCGTTCCAGCGCCTGGTGCGCGAGATCGCGCAGGACTACAAGACGGACCTGCGCTTCCAGAGCACGGCCATCCTGGCGCTGCAGGAGGCGTCCGAGGCCTACCTCGTGGGCCTCTTCGAGGACACGAACCTCTGCGCCATCCACGCCAAGCGCGTCACCATCATGCCCAAGGACATCCAGCTCGCACGGCGCATCCGCGGCGAGCGCACGTAAGCGGCTTCAGCCCGTTGGTGTCCTCCCTTCCTGCTCCCTCCGTCGGCCGCGCGCCGGTGGAGTTTTTTTTTCTTTCTTATCGCCAGTTAGCTTTCCCCCTAGGCTTGCTGTGTGTGATGGGGCGCAGTACTCAAGCACGCAACCCGTAGTATTCTAGCCTTATTATTTGCAGTAAGAAAACCTCTTTCCAACACGAAACGTTCCCTGGTGGTTTGCTTATCGACATGGTAAAGTTAGTTTCGGCGTGTTGCCCCCATGTCGCCGATGCACTGAAGATGGAAAGGGCACAAGTGTTGATGTTGGAATTTCACTAGGATTTGAATGGGAACCTGCCCAAGGGTACAGCTCGCGCTGCAAGCCTACAACTGGCTTCGAGGTGTCGTCAACGACACCGTGCTGCTCGCTCTGCAACGAGATGTTGTTCGCTGAACAATTTCAGCGCTATCCTACCATACATGTTCGTTCCTTCCCAGGCTCTATAGGCAGCTATGACACACACAACTCGACGCTACGCCTCGTTGTTGCTCAGCTTGTCCATGAGCAGTTGCTGCTCGTCGGCGATCTTGCTGAGCGACTGGAACTGGAGGCTGTATCTGGTCGCAGCGAACGCAATCAAACTGTTAGTACACGGCACCGACGACGACAAGTCTTTCCACCGCCACGAAGCGAGCGCACCGTTCCAGCTCCGTCTTCTTCTCCTTGATCAGCAGCTCCAGCATCTGCTTCTGCCGATTCCGATTCTCCACCTCGCTGTCCACGCGGTTGCGCTGGCCGATCGCCTGCCGTTCGAGTCACCCACAACATTAGGTCAATAGCAACTCCATCGCACAGCACAGCTTCCTCCCCACCTTGAGCTTCTCGCGCTCGATGCGCTTTGCCTGGCCCTCCATCACCTCCAGCACGCCCTTGACGATCTCATGGAACTCCTCGAGCTCTGCGCAACGGACACGCGCATTTCACGTGAGTTTTCGTCCCCAAGACCCCTACGGAGATAAAAAAAAAAAAAGCTGCTGCACGTGCTGGTGGCGAACTGGTTGCTCTCCTGCTCGAGCTCCTGCGTGTGCGTGATGTTGTCCTTGTCCAGCACGCGCACCTGGCAGTCATCGTCGAAGCAGATGCTCGGCATTTGGTTGTCTCCACGGCTCATGCTTGAACTTAAGATCTACGAATATGGCTACACGATCATGTCGCGTCGCTTCGTGCGCACAAAACCTGGTGTGTCAAACACCACGTACATGTGCACCACAAAACTATCTAAGAAAAAAAAAGTAGACTGAGAAAGAAAAATCGACGACGATGAACACGAACGTGAAGCGCCTCCGCAAGGAGCTGCAGGAGCTCAAGAAGAACCCGGAGGAGGACATGGTGCTGTACCCGGAGGAGGACACCATCATGCGCTGGAAGGCCTTCATCCGCGGGCCCAAGGACACGCCGTTCGAGGACCGCTGCTTCGAGCTGGCCATCCAGACGACGCCGCTCTACCCCATGGAGCCGCCCAAGATGAAGTTCGTCACCAAGATCTTCCACCCCAACGTGCACTTCAAGGTACGCATCAATACGTGTCTAAGCCAGAGTGAGAGGGGGTTGCAGGTACTGACGGAGACGTCGTCTATCGCCTGCAGGACGGCAGCATCTGCCTGGACATCCTCAAGCGCGAGTGGTCGCCTGCGTGGACGTTGAGAGTGGGTGAAGACAGCTGGGTGCTGCGGCAGTGGTGGGGGTTTACTGGCTAACTGGGTTTTGTGTGGATGTATGTGGTATTAGGCCGCGTGTCTGGCTGTGATCTCGCTCCTGTCGGACCCTGCGGCCGACTCGCCTCTGAACTGCGACGCCGGTAGGAGTGTTGTCGTTCTTGCGAGTATGGGGCCGGTTTCTGATGGTATAGTGTCGTGTTGCTCCAGGAAATATGATTCGCGCAGGTGACATGCTGGCGTACAACACGATGGCGGAGATGTACAAGAAGGAGTACGGCCTGCTCGAGTTGCCCAAAGACCCGTTCTAAAAGCTCCCACACGCGCACTGTAATGTAACGTTTTGCATGGAGTGGTCGGAGACAACCGCATTGGTTCGTTCGCACTACCCATGCTTCACCCTAGGCCCGGTTCCTGAAAGTTCTTTCCTGATGCGTTCCGTCTCCAGTTGTAAGCACGCTGTCTGTAGTCGAAGAGAAGCAAGTTTGTTTGCTGGGTCTAATTGAACGCTTCTACGGAGATCGTTGATCGCTGCTGGGAGCTGCTCTTGCCCCAAAAGCGCGTTTGCATGGCCCAGCAAAAGTGCTGCAATGTGTTTGTGGTCTGAAGGTTCAACAAGGCCTAAACAAACCTTATATGCGCTTGCGGCCTCATCAAGTTGATCCTGGCGTAGCAAATCGTCAGCCTTCTCTCGCTGGGCTAGCAGCTCCTTCAAACGACTGCAATGCGCGCTCAATGACTTGGTAGCGATCATAACCTCCTTATCTCCTACTGCGTCTATAGCGAACGCTTCAGCAATACGAAGTGATTGTTTGTAGTACCCCATGTAAGCCAAAGCTCGAGAATGAACCAGCGTTAACTCAGCACTTGCTCCTGTTACGGTAGATTGATCCAGAAATCTGATCACCAGCGCAAAGTTTCGTTGTTCCATGAGAGAATGTGCCAAAAGAATTGCTATTTCAATGGAAAGAGGTGCTTGGCGGAACAGCATCCAGAAATGCTTGGTAAGAGAGGTTAGGACGTGAGGTGGAGCTTCGTGACGAGCAAAAAGCCCCTTGTGGCGATTGAGCGATATTTGAAATGCCACACACTCGAGCAGGAGCTTCTTTGCAGTAACAGCAACATGGCGAAGCTCTTGACTTTCCTCGTCTTCATGAGGTGGAGCTCTTGTAAAGGGTGCCTTCAGGTGTTGTCGAACAACTTCAAAACACCTTCCTAGTGTTGAACGAGCTTGAGCAATATTGCCGATGACTTTCCAGCCACTTGCAAGACCCGCAAGCTCTTGGCAATACATGGCACGGTAGGCGGGGATCAAGTGCACGTCGTCACTCCCATTAATTACGGCTAGTGCGTCTCGCCATTGACCCAGAAAAGATGGCAACCATTTCAAAGGCGCTGGAGTGTCTAGGATCTTGGTCAGTGCTTGAGTGCGAAGTGTCTGCATTTCTAGCATCGTAGCCGAGACACCATGGGTGTCCAAACAACTTTGAAAACGACTAATCAACTTGGCTATGTCGTAGTCGGCAGTTTGGTTGTCCTCGTCGATGAAGCTGGGCTTGTCAGGTAGACATCCCGGCGCTGAGAACTGGACTGCCATCGACTCGTCTGAGAGCACCACAAATGTTCGTTGGCTGTTGCTCCATTCGACTCTTATACACCCTCGTATGGCCACCTCCACACCGTGTCTTCCTGCATCTCCAGCCATGACTTCCTGTCTTCTGAATAAATGTAACGACGTCGAGAGTATTATTGTGAATCATTTGAAGCACCCAACTTCACTGAAAACTTCACTGAAGTTGCTTTGCATTATCTCTTGCGTCTATTCTAGCAAAAGCAGGTCGAGTCTGGTGCGTGAGCAGGACTGAACCACTTCGCGTCTAAAACGTGTAAACTGACGGAGGAGAATGTAAAATTGCAGTAAGACCTCGGTTTTCTATCAGACGGACTTCGTGCGCGATCACCAGATATCACGGACGTAGCGGTGCTGCGTTCCGAGGTCACGCAGCTTCTGCTCTGCGTCTTCTTCAGACAACCCAGCGTTGGCCATCAGGATACCCACGAGAGCGGCATGAACGTCTTTAGCCATCGCCATGCCATCACCGCAGACAAAGACGTAGCCCTCCGATCCTAGGAGGAGGTCGCTCACGAGCTTCCCATTTTTGTGTAGGTCGTGCTGGACGTAGTGTTTCTCGTCCTGGTCGCGCGAGAACGCAGTGAACAGCTGCGTGAGTGTGCTATTCGCGACGTACTCCTGCATTTGCTCCCGGAACAACCAGTCTTCGCTCTGACGTCGGCACCCGAAGAAAAGATACGAGTCACCGCGCGTGGAGTTGGCAGTCTTGGCTTCGTGGTGGCGATGCTGCAGGAATCCCATGAACGGAGCAACACCAGTGCCCGGACCGATCAGCAACATAGGCGATTGAGTGTTCTCGGGCAGGTGGAAGTCTTGCGTGCCACGCAGGAAGATGGGAATCTTCACATCAGCAGCAGCGGCTACACCCCCACTGAGAAGCGGCTTGCAAATGTCGGCTAACCAGTTCGTGCAGAGGCCACGTCGGCGGAGTCCGTGCTCGCCAACAGCGTGCTCGACGACGGTGAACGCTACAGACAGCTTTGTAGCGTCAACCAGAGGCGACGTCGCGATGGAGTAGTAGCGAGGCATCTGCTGCGGTAGGAGGGTCAGCAAGTGGTCGAGAGAAGGCTTGCAGGACGGGAACAGGTGCAGAAGCTCGATGACGTTGAGGTGTTGCTCCGTAATGAAAACCTGTCACACAGATTGGGCAGTGTCAGACACAAGTGCAGTATCCCACGATATTTCCTGATAAACCATCCGTACCTTGTACTTGTCCGCTCCAGATTTGCTGCTCAGAAGAAGCATACGAGCTCGTTGTTCCTCGTCCGAACAGTACGTTGCTAAAGCACGCACTGCAGCCTTCTTCGGGGAGGTCAGGATGTCCACGTGATGCAAAAAAATATCGCGGACGCTGCACGGCGACGGAAAGTGAATCGAAGTGTTTTTCTTCTTCGCCACACGCCCGTTTGTCGCGGCAACCGGCTCCGCGGCGATAACAGCATCTCCATTGACCCCCAAGCAAGCGAGCAGTGCGTCCACATCTTCCGTTCGATTTGGGCACTTGATGCCGATCGAGTCGCCGGGAACATACTTGATACCGGAGTCGTTAATATCGATGTCCAAACGAAGAACCTTCCGTTCAGCATGCTGGGCTGTGAGGTACTCAGCACCAACAATTGAAGCCATGAAAGGATTCGTCGAGCTAATCTCTGGATCTTCGGGCGCCGTCGGTGGGGTCATTTGCTGACGCTCTTCGTCGGTCAGGTAACGCACGCTAAGAAGCGACGACTGCAGGCGCGGGATGTCTTCAGGCGCCTCCGTCGGTGTTTCCAGTGGACCGAACATCTTCTTATACGAAATGAGGTTCTCCAAAAGGTACGACGTGTCGATAGCGGTCGTTGTAGCTGGCGGAGACGCAGACGCCGTCGAATCAGCAGCGTCCACGCTGCTCTCTTCAGTACTCGAGTCCGTCGTCACAGCTTCAGCAGAGTCACTAGAAGCACCGGACGCCTCGTCAAACGCCGGCCAGAGTCCGTTCAGCCACGGCTCCACGCTGTCCTCCAGCCCCATGGCCTCATCAGCAGCGCCTGCAGAGCCACAACCGCATCTTTCCGTAAGAATTCATACACGTAGCTGCATCAACTCCCACGCAATACCATACCGAACTCGTAGAAACTCTGCGCGCCAAGCTCCCGCATGCGCTTCTCAATGCTCTTGCCCATAAAGCTACACAACCGCAGCGCAAAACAAAGCAAACGTTAAAAGGATAACCCATTTTGCCGCCGTTGCAGCCATAGCGCACCAGAACTTGTCGTAGTTGGTGTCTCCAAGCCCGAGCACCGTGTAGCGCAGCTTGGCCAGCATGTCGCTGGGCTGCGTGCGGCGCTTCACATAGCGCCAGAACTTGCCGCAGTTGTCGGGCGGGTCGCCGTTGCCCGTCGTGGAGCACACGATCACCACGAAGTGGCCGTCGCGGGTCTCCACTTTGCTCTGCCAGCAGCCACACAAAAACACCGTTAACCGTTGTTCAACATGGGAAACCCATAGTGCAATTACCACCTACTTTCTGGAACTCGTTGAGCGGATGCATCTCCGCGTCTAGTTGACGCTCCAGGGCCTCATCGTAGATGCGCTGCGGAACGGGTCGGAAGCACCAGTTTTGAAGTTAAATAGGGGCGCAATACCGGGAGCAAGCGGCTGCAATTGGGACTCGAACCTGGGCGATGGACTCGGCGCAGCCGGTCTGCGAGCCGAAGAAGACGGAGACGGCGCGGGGGGTCATGGCGATGGCCGAACGGTAGCTGCTCGCCGTACGCACCACAGAAATGTGTTAAACGGATGAAGTAGCTATGTGAAGTGACGCTACTGAAGTAACACGGAAGAGAGCTTACAAAGTGTAGTGTGTTTGGACGTTGGCTGGGAGTTTGTATTAGATAGATGGAGTTACGGTACTGCGGGAACCGGATAAAACTATTGTAAGGCGGAAGCCTAGATGCTAAGGCGGGTTACTCAAGGTTTCCTCGGATCGATTTCCGATCGCGCTGATTTCTTTCAGTCTTTTGAGCTATTGGATACAGTGTGAAACTCCAGCAAATGTCCTCGCAAGTTTCTTGTTTCGGTAGTTTTGCGAATGGTGGGACAGCGAGAACAGTTGGTTGAACCGAACCAACTTTGTTCGGTTGATATTATACTGTACGTATTACGCATGTATTTTATTCTTAATACATGTCCTGGTACAAGGCTCGTTCTCCTCTCCAGTTAGATTGAAGTTCACTATACGTCTTGATCTGCGCAATCGAGTAGGGGGCAAGGATACGTCCAAGCCCGCGCTATCATTGTAGCGGGGAGTTCTACCTTTACTGTGCGATTGAACAATTTGTTGCCGCTGCAGTCAGATTAGAGATCAAATGGATGGAGCGAGGCGTCAACGGCTGGCACATCTTTCTTTGGCTCTTTGATGATCGCTCGAGAAGGCTGTTGTCCGGTCGAGTAAGGCTATCTTCAGAATTGACCAATTTCAACTTGAATACTTCGCTTGCCTTTCCACCACCTGACTCATATCCATGTTCCGTACCGGTACAGTAGTTTACAGGTTTACAGGTGTACATGTATTTAATACATGTTTTAGTACATGTACGAAAAGCCCAGCACAGAGCTGCCTTGGGGTTCTTCCAGCATAACAATTTGGAAATCGAGGCGACACCGCTTACCATCAATACGTGGCTCTGGACAACGTTGCGACCGGCGATCCCAATTCAAGGCTTGGTTTGATATTTTACCATTCAATTTTATAAACGCATTACGCAGCAAATTATGCCCTCCGTTGGGGAGGAGGGGGTCTCATTTGTTTTTCATAGCATCAACAGTAATTACCGGTATAATGTGTATTAACTTGAGCTGGAAATAATGAACATTCGCCGTTCCAGCTGTGTTCGAGTATTTCATCCAGTATTTGTGTGGATTCTCCACACAAATGCGCCTAGCTTCGCAGAGTCTAATGCATGGTTTTAAAACCAAGCATATGTGGCTGTCACACGGCCAGGTGTGGCCAGCGCGCGGTTCGTACATAAGAACGCTCTACACATCGGAGCAAAGCTCATCCGACATCTTCCCTCGGATTGGTGCGTACGATTGACATCGGGTTCTGGGGCGCTTCGCCCGTAGGGACACGCTGCCCTCGCCCAATAAAGTGCATCGGTGCGTGTCCTTCATTACGCGAACTGTGCTTGCCCGTGCGGTGGGAACAACATGTTCATACAATTGCACGCATCGTGCATCGAGATACACTATAGATTGGGCAAATCTAGTCGCCCCTCTCATGTGGAACGCCCTCAAAAAGATTGTTGAAAACTATCAACCATGAAACATTTATAAATGATGGTGCTGCTCAAGCTCGGAGCTTCTTGCACTTCTAACGATGCACCATTTGCATCGATATCAGTCGGTACCAGTGCACTAAATGTACCTGCATGCACCGTAGTGCGCCCCAGGTTCCTACAGCTCTGTATGTCCACAAATTTAAAGACATTAGGTAACTTGGCGTTTACTTCTGTCCGTGTAGGTGGACAACGATGTTGTCCCTTTGTTCAAGCCCTTTCGTAAGCAGTTTGTATGTATTATGCGATTGAAATCCCAGCTGAAGCGAGAGAACCGCGAGTTGGGGCACAAGGCGAGATCTTGCTGCAGGATGAGCAGTCGTTGAGAGGCATCCGGCGCTGCGACGGCAACACCATTTGCCATTCTACAATTTGCTTTCTGGCAATCACCCAGACCAACTCGACCAACAGAAAAAATGAAGGTTTTCATTGCTGCTGCTATTATCGCCGCTGTCGCGGCCACTGCTTCGGCCGACTCGATGGGCAACATGCAGACAGACCTGACGAACCCGCCCACGGCCACTTACGCCGCCGGCATGGATGTTCTTGGCTCTTCGGACGGAACGACGGGCAGCAGCACGACGACCACTTCATCGGGCGACAGCCCTATCCAGTCCAACAACGGATGGAGCGTTCCCTCGACTGGTGGATCTAGCGAGACCTCCACGGGCGGTTCGGCCACGACTGGTGGATCTACCGAGACCGGTGCTTCCAGCGAGACCTCCACGGGTGGCTCGGCCACGACTGGCGGATCTACCGAGACCGGTGCCTCCAGCGAGACTTCAACGGGTGGCTCGGCCACGACTGGCGGATCTAGCGAGACCGGTGCCTCCAGCGAGACTTCAACGGGCGGTTCGGCCATGACTGGCGGATCTACTGAGACCGGTGCCTCCAGCGAGACCTCCACGGGCGGTTCGGCCACGACTGGCGGATCTAGCGAGACCGGTGCCTCCAGCGAGACTTCAACGGGTGGCTCGGCCATGACTGGCGGTTCGAGCGAGACCTCCACTGGTGGCTCTGCTGATACGGGTGCTTCCAGCGAGACTTCCTCGATGGGATCCTCTACTGGTAGCACGCCCTCGACCTCTTCGACGGGATCCAACAGCTGGAGCACGCCGTCGACTTCCTCGACTAGTTCTTCCACGGGCAGCACGCCTTCCACTTCGTCGACCGGATCCAACAGCTGGAGCACGCCTTCCACTCCTTCGGCGCCTTCCAGCTGCCGCCGCCGTCTCCGTGCTTAAGCCCGAGACTTGTCGTTTCCTCGATGGAATGAGGCCCAACTTGCACAGGGTTAACGTCCCGGAAGGGTGACGTTCAGTGCGCACAGTTGGTATGTATCTGATGCGGTTTGTATGTGTGCGCTTCATTGAGAGAGAAGGATAGGGCAGATCGTCAGAGTCACCCACACTAATGATATACTCCTCAATACAAGTTACATTTTGCAGTGGTAGTCTACTGATCACAACGAAATTTACTTCTTGTACTACCGAACAACTAGCACTCTTGTCCTTGCAATCCCTCCAAAACATCGAGTAAAGGTCACTACTGTATCGTCTTGGAAAACCACTAGGCGACACATTCAGCCCAAGTGTAGCTGTCTGCGCTCTAAATCAGTGTCATCGAGGCTGAGAGTTGATGAAGAACAAACTAAGATACTACAGTACTAGTAGTACGTAGTACTATCGGCCAAATCAACAACCACGTTTGATTGGAGAGCTAACTAACTACAAGCAGTCCATAGCACCCGTCAAAATGCGTTTAAACAAACATTAATCCATGAAAACGGTAATCACCAGAAACCGTCGATTGCACGGGGATTCATGGTATCATGATTCATGGAGTGTAGATCTTGCGAGAGAAGAAAATATCTTTTCACCAAGATACCCCAGAAGTTAACCTTCAATTTCTAGGAAGCCCACTTCGGCATTCCACTTCAACAAATCGCGTCGAATCGCGTCAAACTGATAAAACAAACTTGTTCACAAGCCAAGGTTGCATGCTACTAGCATTTTAATGCGAAGGTGATGTAAAGGCTGACCACGTTGTTGCAAACCATGTCGACACCAGACATGGTGTCACCAGGTATGAATTCATGCATGCAGCAAGTAGCATTGTGTTGTCGTCCGTGTGTGCGAAAAGTTAAAGGAGATGACGCACGGAATCAAGCAAACTGGCGCGACTGCGTGTGGTCTTGGCGAGCTCTGCGCGAAAGCTGTTTTGCGGGATCCTGCGTTGGCCCGCTGTCGGATTCACGCCACTGACACCCCTCAGACTCCGCCGACTGCGTTCGCGCCTCCTTGCGCCGACCCCGTTCAATAATGCCTGTCAGCTCGCCAGATGGACCAAACCAGGGCTTTGTATCGCAATGATAGTCTGGGATAATAGAGCACTCGCCGCTGCCTGCCAAAGCACCGAGGCCATGTCTTTGCCGTCAACTTGACAGAACTCCGACCGCCTGCTGCACCTTCCTAGCAAACTCGAGACCATGCTACTCGCAAGGCCGTTGAGCTCAAGGCCCCATAATGCAAGGTTAACACCGACACATTAAACTCGACGGCGGTGCTTTATGATCCTCCTGGTGCCCTGGTCTGCAAGTCAACATGCTGAGACGGCGCATGGCACTTCAACTAGAGACCAAGATCAGCCAATCAGGACGCGCAAAAAGAGTTCAGAATCGCCCGAACTGTCATTTGAGACTTTGGCTTTGTATGGCGGCATCCTTTACGTAGCTGGCCGCTTGACTGCAAGCCATATCCCAGCTGATGTCGAGGAAGAATGCGCCTACCGAAAGATAGATGCATGTAGCGGACGAGCGTCTGGGGGGGGGGGGACAAGTGTGACCAGCTAACTCGCAGGAGGTTCGAGTGCTGCTCCATTCGGCAATTTGCTTCGTTTCAATCACTCCGAACTCCTCCATTCCAAGCCTCGATCGGCCATGAAGGCGTTCTTTGCTGCTGCCATGACCGCTACGGCGTTGGCGGCTGCCTACGCCGACGATTTCTGCGACCAATGGGGCACGGCGACCACGGACGACTACATCATCTACAACAACTTGTGGGGTGAGAGCTACGCCACGTCGGGCAGTCAGTGCACCGGTTTGGACAGCAGCAGCGGCTCCACTGTAGCTTGGCACACCAACTGGACGTGGGCGGGTGCCTCCTCCAATGTTAAGTCGTACGCCAACGCCGCTCTCCAGTTTGACGCCGTGCAGCTCTCCAGCGTCTCGTCAATCCCGACGACCATGGAGTACTCGCTTGAGTACAGCGGGACCATCGCCGCCGATGTGTCGTATGATCTGTTCACGGCCTCGACTTCCACCGGTGACAACGAGTTCGAGATTATGATCTGGCTAGCTGCTCTTGGTGGGGCTGGTCCGATCTCGAGTACGGGTTCCGCTGTGGCCACGACGACTATCGCGAACACCGAGTTCAGTCTGTATACGGGACCCAACGGCGATACAACAGTGTACTCCTTTGTTGCTTCCGACACGGTCAAGAGCTTTTCGGGCGATCTAATGGACTTCTTCACGTACCTCATTGACAACGAAGGGTTCTCCTCAAGCCAGTACCTGAACACTGTTCAGGCCGGCACGGAGCCCTTCACCGGTACCGACGTGACGCTGACTGTCTCGTCGTACTCGGCTGCGGTCAACACAGGAGCCTCCAGCGGAACTACCACGACGAGTTCAGCTACAACTTCGACTACCGGTTCGTCAACGGGGACCTCAATCTCGACGAAGGAGCTGGTTGCGAGCAGCTCGTCGACCGAGGCTGACACGCAAACCACGGCCCCGGCGGCTACGACGGCGACTCCATCCACAGGATCGTCTTACAATCAGCTAGAGACGACCGCGCCATCGACGTCCGCAACGTCTAGTACGACTTCGTCTGTGAGCGGTGAAGCCGCGACGTCAAGCACCAGCTCGACCTGGAGCGAACAGGAATCGGCTGCAGCATCGGCGTCTGAGACTACGGCCGCGGCCACCAGTACTTCCAGTGCGACTGACGAGACCACGTCGTCGTCAATCAGCGCGGAGACTACGGCTCCGAGCGTCACCACAGCCCCTAGCACATCGACGACGACGGGTAAGAAGTGCACGAGCCGCCGTGTCCGTCGTGGCTAGACTGAGCTTGTTCTGTGGAGATGAGCACGTTTGTCTTGCTGCTGGAGCTTTTGGGTTCGCAAGGATGTTGTTTGTGCCCAACAC
>JAHWLF010000634.1:0-11762 GCA_024679295.1 Phytophthora parvispora
CCGCCTGCGGGCCCAGCCCCGCCGACAGCATGCTCACATCGGGCACGTAAGTATTAGGACTCGAAGGCATGGCTCCGCGATAAGTTCTGGAGAATCTTGGCTTTTGAGGGAGGGAGGGAAAAATAACCGCCCTCGGGACGAGATGCGATTGGTGGAGCAGAAGCCAATCAGAGCGTTTCGCGCGCAAAATGTTTGAAAAGCCAGTTCTGTGTGGACCACAGATGTGACACACGACGTTTACAAAAAGGCATAGCACTTATTCGGGATGCGGCTCTTCCGTCAGCCGATCGAGTGTTTGGTGCTGTCACTTGTCGCAATGGGCCATAGAGCCAAAATATCTGCACGACGCTGTTACATTCACCACTTATCAACGACAAGGGTTCCATTATGAATTAAACTTTTGCTTTTACTAACTAAGCGTTTGCCCTCAACCAACTTAAGTCTGAAGATTATGAGCTTTAACCCCTCATTCCCCGTGGACATGCATAAGAAATTCTAGTCCTTGTACATGTCGGAGGCGCTGACATTCGAATATCTATATAAATGTATGATCCGTACTAACTACGCCAATTGTTGTATCGTTTTTTATTCTCCTCCGACATGTCAGTCGACATGTGTTGTGAAAGTTTAGTCAAGGCTTAGAAAACATGTCGGAGGATCCTTTGTAACGGGGAGCTTCTGGAAACGGGAGTCTAGAGGAAGAGGTAGAAAAAGACGTTATGTTTAATTTAAAGAAAGGTGTCGGGCACCAGGGGCAATCACAGGCTCTGAAACGGCTTGTGGGTTGAGAAAATGGCAAAAACAAATCAGCCCGTCTTTCAGTCAAACGGCACCATGGAGACATGTGCGCGGTCCGCAGCAGATTGGCAAATGAGGCCCCGATCTGAAAATCGTGGTCCACTATATGAACGTCTTGGCCCTTTTTACAATACTTTTTACGCGTAAACACGCCTCATAGTGTGAGAGTTACGCAAAATACATCGAATAAACCCTAAAAAAGGTTATTTTCAAATGGTTGGTAACTAAGTACCGCAAAGACATGGGCGGCCCCACTCCTGAATTTTGGCTCATAACAGGCAAGTTGCCCACTCAATCAATGACCGGTTGACTACGTTTGTATGCTGGTATGTTGTACGATATGCAGCTGCTATCGCTGTTCATGTGTGGTGTGGTTGCTTGTGTTGAGGTTAACTTTGCTGTTCCACAAGGAGGTTAATCTTAGAGTTCCATCGGTGCTACCACTGCATTTCTCTCTGCGTTAAATACCTCAGCTTGTAATACAACTGGTGTTTCTCCGCTCTATTTATCCTTCCGTGTTGTTAAGCGAGTTGTCCTCAACAGCCTTGTCCCCGATGAAGTTCTTGCGGACCAGCAAGCGTCGCTCTTCCTCGAAGGCAGCGATGAAAGCTTTAACCTGGACAATATTGCGGTTGTGGCGGCTTAACATCGCAACGGGCAAGCACTCATGCGCCAAGCGCATACGAAACTAACGTTTACCGAGTCTATATGGCCTATTGACAAGACGTGGAACGGCGTCCCTTATGGTGTATACGGTATTACATTTGCGATAATCCCGGTCGGAACCAGATGCAAGTGTCACGCCATGGGGCTCTCTCCATGTGCGCGTTATCACTGCCGTAACGTCGAGCTCGGATTCTTGACAACAGAGAACCTAGAAGTCAAGGACACGGCGGAGGAGTACGCGCTTTGCCTCAAGGAGAAGTCGACTTCAGGCACCAAGGTCTACGTCAATGCCGAGGACTTCTGAAATGCGTCGCGTTGTGCTATCCACGCGTGTTTTCCCAACTGCGCGTTCAAGGGGTTTCTGAAGTCGAAGGGTCCGGTGGTCATGCTTGAGGTGGTGACTGACGATAGCCTACCTGCTGACACTGAAGTAACTATCAGGTATTTAGCCCCTGACGAGCTTTGGTTCGGGTACCACTGTTCGAGCAAGAACTACTTCGGCTTAGGCAAATGCGACATTCCGGTCCCAGTCTACACAGGCTATGATGACGCTGCCTACAGTGGTCTTTCAGACTACGACTAGAGGGAGATGCTAGCAGTCGTGACGACAGCGACGATGCGCCATGGTAACCGGACGAGAGTAACGAAAGCATTCATAGGCGCACCTCCCAGATGTATTCGATACGGTTGGCAGGCGCAACCAAGGCCAACCCCACGGATTGCATAGTGTCGAGTCACACCAGGCGAGACAAACTCAACCTGGATGCAGCATTCTTGTTGCAACGCGTACCAGACCGACTCCAATTATGCCATGGTCATCGGAAATGCCTTGAGCGAGTTGGTTTTGAACCCATTGGCACCGTCATGACCCACAAACTTGACCTTGGCGCCGAACTGACGTTCCACATTGGTGATGCACTTGCGCAAACAGTCTTCACTCTCGGATCGGGCCCGCAGACAAAATCCCATCATAAACTCTCTAACTTCGTCCGTGATGAGCAGCAAAAGTCTGCTGTCACCCAATGACTCTTCTTCCATGGGGCCGCAAGTGTCGAAGTGGAGAAACTCGAGTGGCTTGTCCGGGAAATGGTTTTGAACCATCTTTCCTTGTTGGCCCGCGGCATCCGCTCGAATTTTTCGCCGTCGCAGGCATCTTCGCACCCATCAACATACCGATTGAAACCATTTCCCGCAGCACGTCGTTTGTAGCATGGCCCGTTCGCGCATGGGGATCAACAGCGTTGATCGACACCGTGGTGGCGGAATTTGCAGAACCCTGAGGGACCAAAGCCAATAAAGCCCGTCGATCAAGTCCGCTGAAGCAACGATTTTCTTCGACGTCTTGCGTGCGATGTGCACCTAGTTGCCGTCGAACATCACCTTGAACTGGCCATTCCAGTTAATTTGCGGAACCGAATGCAGATTCTTGTTCACGTAGAGCGCACCTTGGATCTTGATGTCGCTCACGCTGCCGTCGGGCAGAACCACTTGTTCCACAACCGTGCCAGTTATCAAAATCTTGGCGGTGTCCCCGTTCGCAACCGTGCGACCGCCTTCTTCGAACAAGTTACTGTCGACGAACTTGGCCTTGTCGTTGCAGATGTGGTGTGTTGCATTGCCCATGTACCTAGGAACTTCTTACCCGTCGACTCTCCATACTCCATGAAGACTGCAAACGCAACCGAATCGTAGGCATCGTCGTCACGCCATTGAATGTTGTTGGCACCGCGACCACCTCGACCGCGTCGCGCACCTCTTCGGTTTTCTCCCTCCTGCTTGGTACAGCACTTGTCAACCACGTGCCCATAATTTTCCGCAATACGTACAGCGACGAGTTTCACTCTCCGCGTCAAGCGCCTTCACTGCAGTCTTTTTGCCTTGCATTGCGTCCGCAGCTCCGTAATGCTCATCTCCAAGTTGAGCACAACGTTCTCGTAACTCTCCGGAGGCTGCGCAGCAAGCCGATCGCCACCTCCTCATCCTCCATCTTCGGGCCAATACTGCTGAGCTTGGCTCTGATGTCGGGGACCTCATTGCAATAATGCAACACATTCCCGCATTCTGACATCTCCATGCTGAAGCGCTGACGCTTGCGGTAGATGCGTCCAACCTTCGCGATAGTGTACGCAAGCGCGCCCAGGCGTCCTAAACCGGGCCCGTTAACCGGTTCGGTCACTTAGAACAGTTACACAGTATCGTTCCCTGGTGCCCTGCAAAAAAAACTACGAAATCTGTCATGGACGAGGACTTTTTGCACCTGTTGCAGTGAAACAGTGGTTCACGGTACCTTGACTAGGTATCCACCTCGCCCAAATAATTGTTGAAGACCTCTGGCATGCAGGGATCAAGCCAAATAAAATGATGTACTTTTGCGATTATCGAAAGATACACGCTCTCATCAATGCTATAACTCTAAGCGATCTCGCCTCGTCGCACGAGATACAATCCAGCGAATCAGGAGACATCAGACTTGCACAGGGACTCTCTCTCTCTCTCTCAACGTCGGAATCCACCGCCAATAGTCAGCACTACCTCAAGCAAAAACCAACAGTACGCCAGGCGACGTGGGAACGGCTGGAAGCACGACATCAGATATAAACACCTTCTGGAAGGTCCATTTTGATGAAGGTTCCGGTGGGTTTGTCCTGTAACCGTGCCGCGTCACCTATTGCCCCACAAGACCCGTGAGCTCAAGCGCGTGTGCTCCGGGGCGTGCGCGACGGTTTAAACACTTCCCAATGATCCATTCCGGGATCATTATTGCCCGTCTAAACTCTTAATTAGCTCGGCTACCCCCGGCAACAGGTTCGATCTGGCACTAGGGCTCCCAATTATGGCATGGGGTTTTGCATCCATTTCTTATGAAATCATATATATATATATTATCTCGAATACCTGAGCACAATATTGGCTTTGGGGATCAATCTCATTAATTTATGAGCTATACCTCTTTACCACTTTGGTCATCTCACAGCCAGCCCTACTTGCTCCGAAGGGAAACTTTTACGCAAACCGGCAGTTTGCTAGGGTTGGTCTGCCACGTCTGACAGGTGGTCTCACTTCTAAATTTGAACGAAGCCCCAGCACTCGCATCAGCCACCAACCACCATGGACTTCGTCACGCACACCCGCCACGCCACCTTCACCCCTGCCCAAGTAGCGGGGTTCTACTTCCGTCCGTGCCGATAAGACATGGACGAAACAATCAACGAGTACTTCCGCAGTCGGTGCGGCACGGGGCGGAAGCAGGCACGTTGCAACGGCTACACGAACCTCATGCGGCATGTGCGTTGAGAGCACCCGTACTACGAGGTTGTGATGCTGACTGCTCCTACAGCTGCGACAGACTCTATGCTAAACTACATTCGCCGCTCAGCTCCGATTGAATACGGCTGGCTAGCTTGGATCGTGAAGAACAACCTGCCCCTGCATTTCTGCGAGAACCAAGCTGCGAGGTGGTAAGCTCTACATGACGGCTTCTACTTATGATACCAAATTTTAGTCTGGCTACTTTTTGTGTTCCGTGGGTACTCCAATTTAGGCCCAATCTGTAGGTACACAAATAAGGGCCCAATCAGTGTTGAGACTCATCTAAGCTCAATGGAAAGCCTCACGCGAATTGAAGAGTGCCTCATCGCCACCGAAATGCCGCACGGGTTGGGATTATCTTTGACAGCTGGAGCCACGCGTTGGAGCACTTCATGGCCGTCTTCGGCTACTGTGAGGTGGACGGCGCCATAAAGACCACCTCCCACACACACTCGACGAGGACCTCTCTGGGCGCGGGCACTTCGCGTTTCTCGCAGATATGCTGCCTCGCGCATTCGGTAAACCGATAATGAAGTGCTTGTTCTAGGTGGGCGATAACGCGCAGTAAACAGGTTCCATGCGACGCGGATGGGCGTTCCCCTAGTGGGATGTGCCAGCCACCGGCTGAACCGGGCGGTTCGAGCCGACATGCAGCATTACGAAGACGATCTGGCCACTGTTCAAGCAATGGTAAGCCTTCGAACGCTCAAGCAGTCGGCGAAGCTCATGTACATTATTGTGGTGTGGCACCGATTATTATCAATCCCATGGAAATTTATTGTTTTATTATTGCTTATTCACAATTGCTCTGTATTTTTGTGTAATATTGCGTAGGCATAAGACCACTCTTCGCCCCCTTAATTCGTTAAGACGGAGCTCGACGCTTTCTGTGGTGCACCGTTATTTTGGGCAGCTGGAACGCCTCGACACAACGGACGACGCGCTGGTGGATGTCCTCTCCACACCGGCAAGCAACAAGCGGCTTCGGGCGCTGCTAAACGACCTCAAGAAGGTCGAGTCGGTGTCAGAGGCGACAACGTGAGTCTACTGGATGTGCGAGTGTGGTTTGACGATTTAATCTCCATTACACAACACTTCGTCACACACTCGGTAAATTTGCTTTTAACTATTGGCAGACATTCATTGAGTGCTAAACCAAAATCGTTTGTGCAATAGGACCCCGCGCCGACATCGTGCACAGCCCTGACTTCGAGTCGGGCTGCGTGCGGGCTCTGGGAAGGAAGGCAAGCCGCCTCATGCGACGTGAGAACGATGCCTTGCGACAGTTTTGCTGCGTGGATGCGCGTGACCAAGCCCAATAAAGTAATACCAAGATGAAAAGAGTGGTGATGAGGACTCGTTCATAGAGCAGCTCCGGATGCGACCCCGCTTACCAGCGGTAGAGCCAATGCACGAGCTGCTCGGGACATCCCTTCTACGTCGACCTGGATGGTGTTCTTTTAGCGTCGCCAGAACGACTTACGGCCAAGTGCGACGCAACATGCAGCCGATCGGCACTGGTGATGCTGCTCTTCTTTCTCCAAAATGAGCACTATTGGTCGGCACAAACGGTAAACGAAGGAACGAGATAAATGGTAATATGATCTTCTCTTATGCTCTTAACTATTTGTTGCCCGTTGGGGGTAACATTATGTATTTGCCGACGCAAGAGAAGCAATAGCACTGTTATGCTGCTGATATAATCGGGAGCCCTGTCTGGCACACAACAAATTCAAAAGTATAATAAAATTATGGTAAAGCAACACTGTACCAAGTGTCTTTCTTACCAAGGATCTGCGAGGGATGATATTAATGACAGAGAATAGAAGGGTGGTAGGAATTGATTTCGAAGAACCTAAAATATCCAGTATGAAACTGACAGTAGGATCCAAATTAGCCATTGAGGCTGTGTGTGCATATAGCTCCAAATTAATCCAGCAACTTCAATATCGAGCTAACACCATTCTATAAGGATCACTACTAAATTCAGATATAGCCCCACACGATCTAGGTGAGGAAATCGAAGGGGCCGCGCGGTCTTCATGTGCAGACCTACCATACCAAGCTCAAGCCCCAATTATCAAGAACCTACGCAGCCCAAGCCAGACATCCACTCCAGCGCCAAGCTCAGCTCTACTTACGCTCGAAGGACAAAGTCGCAATGTCCGCGGCTGCCTGCCCTCTTCCGCGGCCAGTTGACGTGCACGCAGCGTGCGGCTTGCGCAACACCACGTTCGACAGCGTGATGCATATCGGTGCACCTCGTACCCTCGACGCGGCTATGCTCGAAGTGGCCAAGGGCATGACCCTAGACGTGCCACACGAGCCCTGGCGCTAATCGTGCGACGCGTATAGGACGGTGTGCAGTGTGCGCATCGGCTCATTCTTCTCCAGGAGGAAGTTGCCATGCGCAAGCGGGTCCGCCTGCTCTGCCATTGGTGAGCGCGAACGCTGGTAACTAAGGCAGCGTACATGGCAATGGTACACGTACAGCAGGGACGTGCATTCCATGGAGATGTTGTCCATTCCAATGCAAGTGGGCGACGAAGGTCGTATTGTGGAGATCGACGAAATATCGAAAACAAATCGAAGTACAACCGTGGCCGTTGCTCCCCAGATTACTGGCTGGTCGGCGGCGTCGGCCGCACTACCAACTGCGGGCTCGGTGCGGTAACGAACGCAGATCGGCGCTGCAGGCGATCATTAAAAGGAGCATCAAGTCTGGTTAAGGTACCGTATTCTCGTGGTCCTAGGCGACACCACACCAACAGGATTTGTTATCATATGGTTCACAAATGCTAGAAATTATGATTATCAAGGCAAAATTGAGTATTCTTCGTTATCGCTGCAGCTGTATTCACAGTCAATGTCATCGTCCGAGTCGACTTCATCCTCAGCTAGTTTGTAGCTCTCAAGCAACTAAATCACCCTATTCGCGTCCGATTCCACAGCATCGTCAGCAACCACTACACGGTCATGCATCAGCAACCCCGCCCTTGAAAATCCGCTCAGTATGGTTGATGTCGATAGGGCAAGCCTACTTGATGTGATCCACGCTGTCATGTCAGTTTGAGAAGGACCCACAAGTGCGAACGCCTTTTCCATGTGCTGCGAACGGAGATCGGTGACTTCATTGTTCGCCTCTTGCTGGTTGAGTGGTTTCCTGGCTTCAGGTATAGCCGCAGCCAGTTTGTCACGTTTTGCTTGACGTTTTTCACCTTTGTTGTAGGCTATACGTTGTTCTTTAAGCCTTTCAATCCACAGCGAGCACAATAAACCCTTGAAAGGTTTATCCCAGGCTATATCGGCTGGTTGACATACATAGGTATATCTCGGAGGGATCTTCAGAAGCACGACATTTAGCGAAGTTGCGTAGCTTGTTACCTTCGTAGTCCAATGTTCGCTAAAGTCATCCCACAAAAGGAGAACTTTGTCGTCCCGATCTTCACAGTCAGCAAAGTGATACGGCAAGAACGCCAATGAAAGTTCAGTGTTCCACCAGGCAGTTTTTCTCCCGTAGATCTGACAAGGATACTGTTCCTGGAGCTTGCTTACTTCGCGCCAAGTCGGTTCACCAAAACCATGCCGAACCGCATTATGCTCCTCCTGTTTGGCCTCTGTTGTGGCTGGCGAATTTTTAAACACGATGAAGGGATCGTACTTGGTGCCACACGAGTCGCCTAGTAGCATTGCGGTGAGACGTTGCTTTCCTTGTTGGCATACTTGACCCAAACCGTCTTAGCGCATCTTTTATCTACTGTTGTCTTTGGGACATATTAAAAATACAGCTTAGAATCAGTTAGCGAAGGTATCTTTTTTCAGAGCAAGATACGTCAAGCCAATAGCTTGTATACGTACCAGTTTAGTCGGCACTAAAGCTCTGGGTGGACTTCTGCTCAATTGTAGTTTGAAGAACCAAGGCGTGAAAATTTTGTGCTGCTTCGGTTGCGTCCAGGGGGGTTGTTTGTCCTTGGTGAGTTTTTGTGCGCGGAGATAATTTGTGCCGTTTCATGAAATACTTTATCCACGTCTGTGAGGCTACGAATTTGTCGACAGGGACATTATGCTCAGATGCAACTAGTTTAGCTTCTGTCTCTAACATGACCCTTAGAAACAGGTACGCCTTCTTGCCTCCATCTATTGATCCACTGCACAATTTCGTTTTCAGTTACTTTATTCAGCACCATGTCGTCGCCTAGCTTCCGCCCGTTGAGGTGACCCGCCCGACCCGATTCGCAAGCCGCTTTAATTTGCTTGACTACTTTCTTCCATTTGCTGATCAGCTTCTCCTTTGCCCGGTGTTCTTTTCAAGGCAGGTCCCCACAGAAGTGCACGATGTACTGCTTGAGAGAGAACCCTTTGTCGAGGTAGTCAAGCCATTCTCTTTTGTCGCTGTACGCAATAGCGACTCGCTTGTACGGCTTCCACCCTTTGCTTTGTCCGGTCGTGCATGGGAGACCCTGCCCGGTAGTCGCGTTAAACTGGAATGCGGTATTCAGCATTAAATTAGCAGCCCTCCACGATAAAATAGTCAATGTCATATGGTAAAATTCTGGTATTGTTATTGGCTAGATCTCCCTGTCGCTAAGGAATAACTGTCGCCTAGGATTACGAGAATACGGTACTCATACTTTAATTTGAATACTTTAACTAACATATCTGTATGTATAACTGTAGCGCCAGGATGGGTAACGGCCAATTCGCCTCGTGTGGCCCCATCAACGAGTGTCGGATGTTAAAATGGACAAAATCGAAGACAAAGCAGCCAGCCCAACCTACAGTCTAAGTCAACCATAGCCGCAGCAATTTCGGCAGTTGCGTTGTTATTCTGCAGTAGATCGCTTACATTATGACATGGGATAGGGTATCGGCAGGGCATACTAACTTCGGAAGGACTAAACCATCTTGGTGACACATTAGCTTCACGAAACGACGTGACATCGGCGAAACACTGGGACATCGGATATAGCAAAGCTAACCCCCCATTCCTCGTGAACAAGATCAAACTGTCTCTGACCGGCTTCATGTCGGAGGCTCAGACATGCATTACATTTAAACTTTGTATGCATATGATTAAATACGAAATATTTATATAAATGCTCTGCATCACCGTTGTACCAACCTCCGACATGCAAGACGACAAGCGCTGAAAAGCCAAGATGAAAGAAGAAAAAAAAACATATCAGAGCTCCGTCATTTTAACTCTGTAATGCATTCAAAAAACAGGTCGAGGCAGATGCAGCGATGCTGGTACTACCAGACTGGTAGATGGAGCCTCGGCGGTGGCGCAGAATTTGTTACTGTGAGCGCTACAGGCATACGGTATGCGCCGCGCCATTCTTGGGCATCACGCTCCTCTCGCTGTTGGCACGCTCTCGGGCACGCTCCGTGCGTTGGAGACGGTGAGCCTGGACGCGGGCTAGCTCAATGCGCTGGAGGCGTTGATCCTCTTCCCTGCCTCGGGCGCGCGGTTCGGTCCGTATACGCAGGCGCTCAATGCGTTGGAGGCGTTGTGCTTTTTCCCTGTCTGCACGCGTGAGGTTTGCTGCTGGCACACGCCAGTCAGTCCACCTCACAATAGCGTCCATATCTCCTGCTTCCGTGTAGACCCAGCGGAGCACCCGTTCATACTCGTACAAGGTAGGATCCGCGTTCCCCGGGTGTTCATCCTCTACAGCCTCTTCCTCCTCACTTTCCTCGTCATCGGATGTCACAACTGGGGGCATCGGAGGACCTGCAAATGGAAGGTCATGTTGTACATGCGCTTGCAGGCCCTCCTGTAGTGCATGCGCCTCCAGGGCTTGCTCCTGCGGCTCGCCCTGCACATGTGGTAAGCTTCGCTCCTGCATATCTGCGACTTACTGCGGTGCTAACGGTACTGTACGGTCCTGCGGTATCCCTGCATGTTGTCCTTGGGGGCCCGCCTGGGCTCTCGCTGGATCAGGTTCCTGTCGGCCGTCTCCCACTTGACAGAGCTCTGGGAACTGATCGCGAACATCCTGTCGGTTTATATGACCTTGTGGGCCCTGGAGAAAGTCATGGATGCTTCTCTCAACATCGTCGTCTGGCACGTCACGGAGAATGAAAGCCAAGCCATCGCACTGCCCTCAATGCTTACGCCGTAAGGTCGCAGACGCAGGCATGTGTCTCGGAAGTTTGTACGCGAGAGCATGTACGAGAGATTCCAAAGTGTGCTAAACAGAAGGTGACTACTCCTTACAGTTTGACTATCAAACCTTTATCGTTAGGTTTGCTTCTCGAAGTACTAAAGTATGTAGCTCTATAAACTATGAACTAACTGAGGGCCGTAGCGCAAGGGTCGTTGAGATGCGACAGAGATATTGAGCAACCCTACGGAATTCAGTTAAATGGTTATTCAACTAGTGTTCTACCAACAGAACGGTAAGTTTTACTAACTTAGTAAAAAGCTGTAATTTTAAGTTGAAGTGTAAAGGCCCCTATGTAGCATACAAAAGCGGTTCTTTATCGTTGCAAATCTGGACTCGACCACGATCCTGGTTCAGCTGTAGTTAAGTTTTAGTTTGATCGCAAATATGCAGGTCCAAGTCCCATGGGATATTCGTGATCACCGGCATCAAATCCACTAGGAGGAAGAATGTACTTACTTTGCCGACAAAGTTGAACGCACAATGGATTTACTAATCGCTCCGGGGACCCGGCCAGGTATCCCAAAAGTATCACATGAATCTACTGATGACCGGTGAAACAAATGAATAATGTTTTGAGCTACAGGTAGATAAGAATATCGATAACGGAGTAAGAAAGCTGAAATTGTAAATTACAACAGGTTATTGAAAGTTACCTACAAGCATTACCCCACAGCCGTGACGTTCCAGAAGGTGCTGTCCATCTCCAAAAACCTAATCGCCTCGAGCAACATCGGAGAATAGCGATGTCGCTTGTGGCGAAACGTCGCGCGAGCGGCACTTAAAAACCTCTCCAACATATTGGGGGGGGGGGGGGGGGTG
>JAHWLF010000635.1:358-12145 GCA_024679295.1 Phytophthora parvispora
TTGGTGCCGAGAATGGCTCCGGGCACGGCGGCTCCGGGCCGAAAACTCAGCGCTCCATTGTCGATGGGGTGTCGCAGCGCCGGCCTGAGTTGTTTGCAGGCGAAGACGGAGCCTGGCAGAGGCTCAAACTACTGCGGGGCTCGACGTGCCCATCGAAGTTAGCGCGAACGAAATCGCGGGCGTTGCCGCTCGACTTTACATGGTTGAACCGCGGCGCCAGCAGGCAGAGCGGGCATCACCGCCACGACAGGCTGCGGCGTGCGAGGAGGAGGCGAGAAAGAGAGAGAGGGGGGGGGGGGTTACACAGGCACCGGCAACAGGCACGCAATTCATTGGCAACAGCGACAGCGGCCACGCCGCCGTTAGCTTACGTGTAGTAGAGCTCGAGCCCCATGCCGTCGTGGATCTCGTAGTCCTCGAGCGTGATGTGGTCCTTGTAGATGGTGTACCACTTCTGGATGCGGATCTTCTCGGGCCGCGTCCCCACCTGCGCCGCCACCAGCTTCTTGAGGTCCCCGACCGTGTCGTCCTCGTTGCACTTGACGCGGATCTTCTTGCCCAGGCGGTCGTTCAGGACCACCTCGATCATCGTCGCTCTCCTCGGGTCTTCCGGTCTCTGCCAGCCAAAAAGGCGAAAATGCATAGAATCAGAAATTGTTTTTTTAATTATCAGACGTACTCAGAAATCATCAGAATCGTCATTTTCGTATCGAGTCCCATGGAGGAACAGATCTACCGCTTCTTGCTCGACGATGTCGCCCTGGACGTGTGCTTCGAGGTGCGGCTCTGTGCGTTGGCCACCACTGCCGCTTAAATCCGCACGAGCAACTATGGGCTGACGGCGCGACCCGGACAGATGCATCGCCGGATCTCGGTGGACGGACTGAGCCTCGAGGAGCTCTACGACGTGGAGCCCATCGAGAGAACAGGTAGGCCCCACGCTGCCGCGGCGGAGCGTTTAACGCAGCATTACGCTTCTGACCTTGCCACTTGCTGTTTGGTGGGCAGTGGACGCGCCGGTGGTGGAGCAGGACAGCGTGTTCGTGGGCTGCCTCTACTGCCAGCGCCAGGTGCACGCGTCTCGGTACACGAATCACCTCGAGAAGTGCATGACAGGCAGCAGGCGCATGGTGACCCCCAAGCAGCGGCAAGACGCCGCCCGCGAAACCGAGCGCAAGCAACTGCAGATACTAAGCAAGCCACAGCTCTACGGAGCTGGTGCGCCGTAGGCGAAAGTGCAGAAACAAACTTGTTGTTGTTAAGAATCTAGATGGGACTAACGTCAGAAGCCGGGCAGGTCACTATCGTCAAATTCAAAGTCGGAGACCTCACTACGCCGAGGTGACTCCTCGCCGGCCTGCTCGACAACCTGCTCTTCGTCCGTGGCGACCTCGTAGTTCTGGTCTTCAGTCGCGTACTCCTGGCCTTCGGCACTGGCCTCCTCATACCACTGACTGTCGGCGGCAGTGTTCTCTTCATATTGCTGCTCTTCAGCCGCACCTTCTTCATATGCTTGGCCCTCTACAGCACCTTCATCATACTCTTGACTCGCATCTTGCCCTGCACCCTCTTCGTAATATTGATGGCCTTCCTCTTCATACGTCTGGCCTTCACCTCCCTCTTCATACGTCTGGTCTTCGCCTCCCTCTTCATAGTACTGGCCTTCCGCGGCGCTCTCTTCGTAGTATTGCCCTTCAGCATTGACCTCGCCATCCTCCTGGCCTCCCACGCCCTCCTCATAATAGTGGCCTTCAGTGGCTTCTTCAGAGTAACCCTGGCCTTCAACTTCACCCTCTTCATATTCTTGTGCCTCTGTGCCCTCATCATACTCTTGATCCGGCTGCTCTTCTGCAGCTCCAGACTCCTCAGCAGCATCTTCTTTGTCTGCACTGAACGGCTCATCAACTTCGTACGGCCACCCTTCGGGTGGAGTCCATGAACTCTCCCCGGTGCTGTGGTTGAACCAGAAGTAGTGGTTGGAATTTGGATCGAAACCTTTTTCCCAGTCTCCAAAGGTTTCTGCCTCCTCATCGTCTGCATCCACGCCGCCTCCTAGTTCGTACTGATTTTCAGTTGCTTCCGTGTCCTCGGTTCCAGCGTCTCCTTCCCCTGTGAAGTCAGCGTTGTCTTCAATTTCACCGGTTTCGTATGCTCCCTCTTTTACGTTGGGTTCGTCGTAGTTGTTGTATGCCTCCTCGTTTTCGTTGGGCTCGTCATAGTTGTTGAATGCCTCCTCAGAGGCTTCTACCCCTTCCTCTAAGGTTGGCTCTGTGGTTTCAACGTTGGTCCAGCTATCGTCCTTGGGTGGTTCGGCTTGCTCTTGACCAATTAAACCCTCCTCTTCATCTTCGGACACGGCGGCAATATCTTGCTCGAATGAGTCTGCCTCCTTAGATTCTATGCCAAGGTTTGTGGGTTCGGCAAGCCAGTCGTAGTCCTCACTTTGAGCCGTGGCTGCTTCAGTCGATGCCTCTTGTGGTGTCTCTACTTCGCTGATCTTGGTAGGCTGGTGGTCGTTGCTATCGTATTCTTTGACCGGTTTTTCTGTGTCATTCTTTGAGTTCACTTCCCCGTTTTCCGAATCAATTGTTGACTCATCCACGCCATCATCTATCGGCGGGCTCTCATCAGTGTTTTGGCTACTGGCATTCATCTGGATGTCCATCGTGATATCTGTCGTAGTGGCGAGTAGGACTGATTCAGGAACAGGACTGCAATCCAAAGTGCTGCTAGTATCATCGACAGAGTGTGATACTACCGAGTTTGTGGCCTGCGCCTCGTTATCATCAAATGTTGCTTCGCTAGACTCCAGAAAATCTAGGTCGGTATCATCAGTAGACAATTCATTTGACTGCTGTCCTCCGCTAGACACGTCGTCAAACGTGTGAGGGGTATTGTTGTTGTTGTCATCATGGACAAGGGATGGTGATTCCCCAAAGAGCCGGGAGGCTATGCTGCTGGGCACCGGTTCCTCTTGGTGGGGCTTCTCGTCCGGCGTATCACTAACTAATGAGTCTGTGAACACCTGGTCTCCTTCAGGCGATACATTTTCTTGCTTAAATTCGCCTTCGACAATTTCTTCTTTGCTTGGCTGACGTAAAGCCTCCTCTTGTGACTCTAGCATCGTGGTGATAATTCCGCGCAGTTCGTTCGAGCGGATACACCGGCAATAAGCCCGAATTACACCTGATCCTGGAGCGTGAACTTCCAGTTTTTCTAGTAATTGGCGCATACACTTTTTCACGACACCAAGCTTGGTAAACCATTCGGTACACTGGGCTTGAAGCTCATGTTTAGGGTGTCCTTGTGCATTTTTGAACAGTTCATGGCTTTCATGCTCGTTCAGGATATCCAAGGCGTCCAGACTTGCTCGATAATCGGCCAGTTTCTTCCGGTCGCCCTGCTCCTTCTCGCTCATTGATAAAAGCACATTAAGCGCAGTCAGAGCGGTTGAAAACTCCTCCTCCGCGTGATTTAGGAAGTCCGAGACTGCCAGGTCATGCAAAAAGCTAGCTTCCTTAGATCCGTTGCTTTTTGGTGAACTCTGTTGTCCATTCATACCTGCAGGATGTGGATCAACACGGAAGCTAAGGGCTCCCTTGGGTGACCGTGGGGTAGTAGTTGGGTCAATGCGAAATACTACTGCGTCTTTGATTGGTGAAGTTCGGTGGGGACTCGACGTTTTCCAATTGTCTTCCGGTCCATTTGTTTCCTCTTGTGTATCCATCGAAGAAGTCATAGTACTTGCTCGCTTGCGGCTATCCGCCTTTGCCAGTATCGATCGCGATCGGGCACTAAGACCGATCGAGGCAGTGGGTCGCCGCTGTGTCATGTCACGTGCAAGTTGCAGCCGCTCTCCAACTGTCATGGCCGCATGGAAATCTACACGAGATTTCCGCTTTTGCTCCTGATGCATTAACGTTTTGTCGACTGGGGCATGCTTTGGAGCGCTGAGCTCGCTTGCTCGACGTTGCTGTTCCCTTACAAGCTTTGGGTCTGCTGGAATTGGCTTCTTCATTTTCTTCTTTATCGGTGGAGGTTGCGGTGGACCAAAACAGTACACAGAGGTCTTCACCTTTGGTGGCGAGGGGATAGCTTTCCCTCGTGAACGGAATCCAATGGCACGACTTCGCATTTCATCTTTTTGGCGCTGTTGTTCGCGAGTGAGCGGTCGTTTAGGTCGGTCTTCGTCCCCTTCTTCATCTCTTGTATCCCATTCGTCATCGTCATGTTGGCTTTGACGAGAACCAGAGATCGTAGCATCTTGCAAAATATGAAGTGTGTCGCAGGCAGCCGAGACCCACAAGGTCTTGTAGTCCGGCATCAAATCACTGTCAAACAAGTTTTTCCCCGGGTTCGCACTGGTGTTCGCTTTCCTTTTGTCCTTTGTGTGAAGACCAGCACACGGAATCGACCCAAGGGACTGCAACGCGGGAATCAAATTACGGACGTGAACGATGTTTTTCCGCTTTTGTCGTTCATCCGTCTCAACGACCGGGTTTCCATCTAGATTCAAATGCGCCAGCACTTTGTTGAGGGATAAAATTCGGAGGGCATGGACAGTCATGATCTGATTGTTGGCTAACTGTAGTATCTCGAGCTGCAAGAGGTGCTCAACATTTGTCACCGTACGAATGGCATTGTGACTGAAACAAAGGGCTCGAAGCTTCAGCACCTTGGTTAGACCTGAAATTGCCCTTAACCGATTATTACCTAAATCCAGCACCTCGAGTCGTGGAAATGCAGTTAATCCGGCATCTGTTAGCTTACAAAGTTTGTTTTTCGACAAGTCAAGCACGGTGACGGAGGGAAAGCGGCACTACAGGAAACGTGAAAATATATGAAGTCAGTCTGTGGTCGCTGTGTTACGTCACCTACGAAATTACAGGTTCGTACCTCCTCAAATAATGTCAGATCTGATAAACCATTTTCAGGGAGAAGCAGTGCTAGCAAGTTTCGGAATGGGAGCTCGGCTGGAAAATCTTTTACTGGTAACCCACTTCTGAACTCGGAATGAACAAGTTTCATCACATATCTCTCTTTGCCGTCTTTCATCAAGTCAAACACCAGTGAGTCAACGCGCTCTTCAGTCTCTTCATCTTCTTCAGGTTGGTCGAGGGGAGGCCCTATCTTCTCTGTCGAGTGCTCCGCTTCCTCTGTTCCTCGGTATACTAGTGATGACAAATCATCAAATCGTGGTGTTGAAACAACACTCCCAGGCATCGACCGTTTTTCGTCGTGTTCAGCACCGGAATACTCACTTCCTTTTACAGTCGCCAATTCCCTTGGGGTGTTGTTTCCGGAATAGTTAGTTTCATGACGCGAAGGCACAGATAAGCTTTTGCTGTCGCTGAGCTCATTACTAATGCTTCCCGAAGTTACCAAAGATTTTGGGCCCCTATGACTGTATGCCGAGTGAATGTCATCGTCTACATCTCCGGAACTTAACTCGTCAATTTCTTCTCGCGTACCACCAGGGCCCCCGTTGTTGGTCCCTTCTTCATCCTCCACTGAGAAGTGCTCACCCTGCCAGCGAGGAGAGTCTAAATTTGATGAGGCAGGATTCACGCTCAATGTTGCGGATAGTTTGCGCTCTGATGCGCTAATAGATTCATGATCCTCAATAATACGGTGCGAGACGGAGCCTCCAAATGCCGATGAAACAACGCTCATGCTATCGCTTTTATCGGAGTCGTGCGGTGACGAGGGAGCCGAGATGATGGAGTTTGGACTTGCGTCCCGTACTGTCGGCAGATTTCTCTGCCCCTCATCGTCAACGCTTGATCGAGCAGAGCGGGGACTGGGGCTCACTGGATGCTGTAGTACTGCGGCAAGAGGGAGAATTGGTATAGATGGAGGCTTTGTGAACGTGGATGGCTGCTCAGGTATCAACGCCGCGCTTTTGGACTCGGACATCTTTGTGGCTTGGTGTTGAATAGTTACGGATGCGCTCGCCACGGGGACTACGGGGGGTTTTGGTGCCGCAGTCACCATTTCAATCGGTGCGATAGGTGCCTGGGTTGTTGGCGAGGATAAGGGAGACACGTCAGGGGTACTGTTGCTGTGGAAAATTGAATTGGCAATTCCGGTTGCCATGCCACTATCCGAAGGTGTAAGGCTTGGACGGCTCAGTCGTGCTTTCGATGACGGGAGATCATGAGATTCTGGTGTAGCGGACATCATTGGCGATGCCATGCGGGGTGCTCCCAGAATGGCGTGCCGCTCCTGAACAAGTGCCTCCCACGGTGGACATGCTGAGTGCCTTGAAGGTGATATCGCACATTTCGCAAGTAAAACATTTTCCAGGTTGACAACGTTCTGGGTACTGTCTGTGGATAACGTGTGCTGCTGCATAAACGCCCGAATTTCCTTTTTTGTTGGTGTCGACGTCGTCAATAGCTTAAGCACACCTTTGAACTCTTCTTCGTCGATACTACCGTCGCTATTGCGATCAATGCGGTTGAGTGCTGCTCGAATCTCCAATCGCTTATCTTCTCGTCTTAAAACATCCACATATTGCGAAACTTCTTGCAAGACGGACGCCGAAACCTCGTTGCCCTTCAGGTTAACGTTCGTCACGTATCGTGTGTACTCGGGTAGTGGGGGGTATAGTGGCTGTTTTGTTCGAGCATCAATTGTAGGTGGTGTCTTGGCTGCAATTATCTGTAAACGTAGAACTTCCAGCAACGCCTTTGCCCCCTGCACGGTTTTGACCCAGCAATAAAAATTATGTGAGATGTCAAACAAAATTTGCAAACGTACCCAAACGTACATCATCAGTTATACGATTGTCCCGCAGATCAAGAGATGATACTATCGGCATTTCAACGAGAGCTTCTGCCAAAGCGATCATCTGCGGATCCGTGATATCTTCCTGTCTGAATTCCACAGTATGCAGGTCCTTTTGCCCAGCTATAGCTTTGTAAATGCTCTGCATGTAATGTCAGCAAGCGTCAATCGCAAGCGCGTAAAATCCGCAGTGAAAAAATATATGCTTGACCTTTTCGAAGCACGGAGGGGGGTCCACCTGGCGCAACTCTGCGTATTTTGCGAAGGCATCTCGAAATCTACATGAGCACAGCATTCGTCAGGACCGTAAGCAAAGTAGACCATCCATGACTAGGCCAACACACTTCTTGAGGTCTTGAAGCGATGGCGACCGAAGCTCTTGACTCTTCTTGCGCTTGTGGAAAATTCCTCCCAGCATCGGGACTCCAACCTCCCTACGAGAGAAGATGAACGGCGCGGGTCGCGGTCAAGCTACCAAGTGCTAACGCCGACAACTTGCTACTTGTTACACTGAGCGAGAAAGAATAGTTTCGAAACGCCGCCTTACCATAACCGCCGAGCAATGCAGACGCAGCTTCTCCAGCCCAATAAAGCATGGCGCGGCTGTAGATAGCCTCACCTTCCTATTGCTCTCGTGCGCGACGACGTTGAGGTAAAGGCTACCCGAGTGCGGGCAACAGTGAAAGCGTACAGAGACATGGATGCCGAAATGAACAATGGTGGCAACGAAATAGTGGAAGTAGTGGAATCCCCTGAGGAAGACGTCACACCTATTATTCCGCCCCATAATATGGATTTATACACAAGCACCGAAGAGGACAAGGAGGCTAGTCTGCATCTTAAACCTACGTACGTCATGTTATTTGGCAAGCAATGCACCGGTCTAAGGTAATGCACCCATTGACCAATGATGTACAGCTATGCGCTAGGATTTCGCTCTTGCGGCAGAACGGTCATCGATTTTGCAAGCGAGTACATGGTGATTTACCCGGTGGCACACCATTTAGCTCTCTACAACGTAGAAAACCGTGCCATGGCCTTTTTCCATCATGTTCGGCATACCAAGTGTATCCAAAGCTTTCAGCTGTCGCCGAACCGCGAGCTGTTAGCCGTGGCTGAAGTATACCAAAGCGCCGTGCCCCCAGTAGCAAATAACATTACCAGTGCGGCTACTGCATCTCCGACGTCGATGCCCTCCGTTACATTATCTTCAAAGGGATCGGGAGGATCATCCGTGGCACTTCAGACCCACCAGCGAGACCAAGAAGCTCGCTCCATTGCTATCTACAAGCTGAATTCAAAGACCCGTGTGCGAAACTTGCCGCTTCCAGCTAACTCAAATGTTGTATCGTGCAGCTTCTCGGCAGACAACAAATTTTTGGCGGTCCTTGAGGACGCACCAGCCCATACCGTGACGTACTGGAAGGTCAGCAACGCAAAGCTTGTGGCTTCATGCAAATGTCCAAGTCGGGGTTCACGTATTCATATTAGTCCAACCAACGGCAACTTCATTTCGGTCTCAGGACCAACGACGCTGAAGTACTGGGTGTGGACAAACAATGACTTCAAGATCTCTAATTTTCTCCCGCAGCTGAAGGACCAGGAGCATTTTGTGGATCACACGTGGTTGAAAGAGCACATGATCGCTCTGTCGGAACGAGGACTTCTGCTTTGCTTTCGAATCACTCTTGATGGGTGTAGCGCTGACCTCATCCACTCATCGCGGTGCCACCAGCCATCCCATGTACGTATGGAGTGCGTCACCGCTCACGGCAAGGGTTTTGTTCTCGGTGGCTCGGCCGGTTTCTTCAGTATATATGAAGCATCAGTAAGCACAGCACTTGGTTTCTCAAATCTGCCTGAAGTCGGGTCTGATCAGTGATTAATGTTGTGTTCCACAGGACGATGCAAAGGATCCGTTTCCGTTTGTGCGGTCCGTGTCTGTGGGTGACATCGCGTTTGATTGCATCACTATATCGCCAAACTCGGAAACTATTGTAGCTTCCTCTAAAAGCCGCGAGCTGATAACGTTTTCAATGAGCGCCATCGATACGGAGCAAGAGGACAGGATCGAATACCGCGACTTTATCCGTCATGTAAGCTTGCACACACAAGGTTGTTTCAATCAACGCTAACGTTCGTTTGTAGGGTCATCAAGTAGGCCCCATATTACAAGTGGATGTATGCATACAGCGTCCAATTGTTGTGACTTGCGGTACTGATAAGACTGTGCGTGTATGGAACTTCGAGTTGCATCACTACGAGCTTCTGCACCATTGCCCAGAGGAGCCAACTACGGTGGCAGTGCATCCATCCGGCTTCCAACTCGTTGTGGCCTTCAAGGAGCGGGTTCGTGTCTATCAACTTCTACAAGAAAGCCTGAGGCAGGTTAAAGAGCTTGCTATCAAGGCATGCCGCTATGTCCGATATGCGCACGGTGGTCATCTTTTTGCTTGCGCGTCTGGGCTCACAGTCACCACATTCAGAACGTACACCTTTGAGGCTGCGCACACGTTTTCCGGTCATATCGGAGCTGTACGCTGTCTGAGCTGGAGTCGTGACGACACCTATCTTTTTTCAGCAGCCCATGACGGTGCAATCTATCGCTGGGACATTAACACCGGGTCGCGAAGTGAAGAAATGCAACATGTGGTGAAGCAGTGTCAGTACGCTGCTTTCGTAGTAGATCGGAACGACCCTGGTGTTGTAGTGGCATCCGGCAGTGATGGCAAGATCCGCGAAATAACCACAGGGGAAGAGACAAAAAGTTTCGACTTACCTGCAGGCACGGTGATCACGTCAATGGCTTTAATGAGAGACGGGAAGCGGCTTTTTGCTGGAACCAAGGCAGGCAGTATCCTTGTGTACCCCTGGCCACTGGCGAACAAAGGCATTTGCGAATATTTTGCGCATGCGGAGGGTATACTGCATCTGCGCATGACGGAAGATAACGAACAGCTCATCACGTGCGCGGAAGACGGCAGTGTCGGAATATTTAAAGTGCTGAATGGCGGGCTACTCCAACAAGCTCACGATGACACTTCGCGAACCGGAACAACTACGTCAAGAACAGGGATTTCAACCGCTAGACCCACATCCTCGGCTACTCCAGAACGCAGGAAAGTCGGTGCATCCTACACTGACGCCGTGCTTGTTGCTCGGGACGATCTCGAGGAGCGGCGCGCAGAGGTGATTGAATGGCAGCAACGCCATGATCAAGTGAAGGCGGATGTGGAGTTTGCATTGCACCGAAAAGAGAATGAGTGGATCAATCGGTTGCATGTTTTGAAGGAGGAGTCCGAGCATCTTGTAGTCCAAGAACGAGTTCGATACGAGGAGTTGGAAGCTCGACACCAACTAGCCACGCGGAAACACACTGAAGAGCTGACTCAGCTTGAAGCGCATCATGTCAAGATGACTCAAGAACTTGAGAACCAGTACGAGCGTAAGCTCGCACAAGAGGTAGCTCGATACGACGCACTGTCCGAGACACTAGAACAAACACGACAACGATGCGAAGCTCTGGTGGAAGCTCAAGACAGCCAAAACCGAAGTACTTTGCACGCAGAGCGCAAGGCGGCGTACACACGAGCCAAGGAGCAGAACGAAATGATCAAGCGTCTACATGAAGATCTTAAATACAATAATGTAAAGTTCGAAGAAGTACTGCATCAGGAAGAAACGGATTACGAGCAGGAGATGCAGAAGATGCGCGCTGAGTTTGCGGCGCAATTGGAAAACGAGCGCCAGAACACAGCGGTCAAGCAAGGGCAAGTGAGTGCTGCGAATACCAAGCTCGAATCTCTTCGAAAAAAGATGCAAGAGCTCAAGGCTTCATCGCATGCAAGAGATGTGCTCTTATCAACCGAGCGTGCCAAACTGGCACGACTGGAGACAACGTTAGCGAACTATGAGCGCCATTTCGAAGTTTGTCGTAGCTCGAGCCACGAAAAGGAGAGAGCGATCAATGGACTGAAGTCGGAGAATCGCGTACTCGAAAATTTCCGCTCTGTTCTCTCGCATCGGATCGATGGGCTGGAAACGGAGCAAGTGCCTATGCAAGAACACTTATGCTCGCTGGAATCAAAGATAAGTGATATGCAAAGCGAACTAGCAGATGAGTTTCGAGCTAAGGCTGAAATTCAACAAGAAATGGAGAACAAAGACGCAAAGATCCGTACGCTACTGCACGAAGTCAAAGCGCTGCGCCAAAGCTCGCTGAAAAAAGAGTATTCTGTCGGAGAAATGACGCGCGAGTTTACTCGTCTAGCTCAGTTCACGAATTACAAGGACTTGGAGAGCGCAGTGAAAGATGCCTACAAGGTTTATGTCATGGGGGAGACGCTGCACAAGAAACCCCCTCGGGCGCTTCTCTCTAGTAACAACAACAGTACCCCTGGAAACACAACCACACCATCGTCGCCCGGTGGCGGTGGGTTTTATTCTCCAACAAAAACCGTCATGGCCTTGCATACCAAGGCTACGAATATGCACCAAAAACAGCACGCATCGACACCGGCAGGCAATTCCGCTGCGACGTCAAAGACCATTGCGTCGGCTGTGTCGGACGAAGCCCTGGGCTACGACTGTAAGCAGTCCGTGGACGAATCAGTCAAGCAAATGGAGTACATGAGCCGCACGATCCAGACTCTGCGGACGGCGCTAGATCACGCGAAGGCCCAGGCTGACCGAGTTCGTCGCGATTCCGTGGCAGAAGGCAGCATGCTCATCGATGAATGCAACCGACTCCGCAAAGAAAACAAGCTGCTGCAAATTCAGATCCGCGACCTGAAACGGTCGTTGTACATTGCGGGGGCTGGCAATGGCAATGGCGAAGGGGAACGAGCCGCGGGGTTCAATTCCTCGAGATCCCTCCAGCTGCTGTCGACGTCGCAGCTCAGCCGCTCGAGCCCACAGCTCCATGCGCGGCCCTCTTCGCCGCCCCACGCGCCGCAACTTGAGCTCACCCTGGACGTCACCTCGGGCAGTGGCGGCCCT
>JAHWLF010000636.1:0-12130 GCA_024679295.1 Phytophthora parvispora
ACACGAGGATGACAATGTGGGGGTCCTGGTTGATCAAGGCTGAAATTGGCCCAGAAGATGCAAAATACTACGAGTATTGTAGCAAAATAACCCGGGTAATACAGTACAAGGTTGCCACAAGCGCGCCAACCTGGTAGTGGACTGGAGTTAACGAATCTTGGGTCTATCTACACTCCGCGACAAAATGGATCACCCGGGGTCAGATCGGGCTGTAGCTCCGCCAATACTGAGAGTTAGAGAGTGCCAGTTAGATATGTGTTTTGTATGGTGAAGAGCAGTATGGGGTTTGTGCTAACGTGCGAGATTCCGCAGTCTGTGGGGGACCTCCCATACAACTTTCTGGTTTTGCCTTCGCGACACAACAAATCACCCGCATGTCAAAGGCTTTTTGCTGCTCCTTCTCGTTCACGGGAGCAGCGCTCCTGCTCAGCTCATGGGATGCTTGGATAGATGATTATAAGTGGGGATTTCGTCCCCAACAAGTACGGTAAAATTGAATTTGCATAAATATATAATATAAATTTATTTTAAAACCAAAATTAAATTATAAAACATATTTGTAAAGAAGCGAATGCAGGTATGTGCAAAGCAATTATTGATAGGTTTTAAATCATTTTGACATTTAATTTAAATAGATTTCTGCATGAGGAGTGTCCCCCTTCCTCTGATTGAGGATAAACGAGAAGATATCCGACGCAAGTGTTTGTCCTCGCTCCTCGGCGCTGCTGAGTCCGCAGTACTGGTATCATCTAGCTGGGGAAAATGTCCAGCTTCGCCAACGCTCTCTCTGGCAATATAGTCACAAAACTTGCCACTTGTGCACTGCAGCTATTCGACTCCACCTCGCCGTCTCTATGATTGAGTTGAACAGGTCAAGCCACAGCACTCGTTCAAAGTACAGCTAGTTGCACATCCTCAGATCCATTCGTTAATTTAAAAAAATGGTGATCGAATCAGCATTCGCTTCCCTCAAAATCCACAGCGTCGGCGATTGCATTCCACCATCGTTTCGTCTGCCCGTGCGAGCAGAGCTTGCCGAGCTGTACCCAGCTGCCGTTTTTTTTTTTTTTTTGGGATTTTTTCGAGAGTTTGGCTCGTTAGTATTTCCCACGGCCAGCCCGTCTGGCCCTTCCAATAATGCCATCCGTATTGTTCAGGACTTGAGTGCTCATTCTTCAGTCGCGACATTTGAAAGTAGTTTAGACAGTAAACCCTCTTTGACGGAAAGGGCCCTTATGAACGCCAAACATATATCATCCTACGCGAGGATAACACTTCGCCATGAAAAGTTAACCCAAGTTAAGCACTGGTCTGTGGCTGATAGCCGTCTGACGTCTCGAGCTGAGACTATCGCTCAGTCTGGAAATTGCCATCTCAAGAACGCCGGGCACGAAGGTATGAGACGGATTGAGGCGTTCGTCGACCATTCCGGGCGCCATCCACGGAATGAGCCGTGTCGGAAATGTCGGAAGTCGGTGAAGCGCGTTTTCACCCGAACACAGTGGACACTACAAGAAGCAGTCGATGGGCTATGCGAGGCTGCGCGAACCGGGAAACTGGACGATCTGCAGGCACTGTGCTCAGCAGCAGAGGATGCAGGAGAAATCACCATTAGCGACATGGTGAATTCGACGAGCGAGGACTGGGGTGTGTCGCCTTTGGTCGCGGCTTCAATTGGTGGACATGTTCCTGTGGTGGGGTGGCTGGTCTCAAATGGAGCCAAAGTTGAGAGCGCCGGCACTGGAGAGCAAAAAGCGCTGAACAGGGCGGCTCGTGCTGGCCATTTCGAAGTTGTGAAATGGTTTGTGGGTCACGAGGCGAACATCAATTCGACAGACGGCGAGGGGCGTACAGCGCTGCACGAGGCAGCGTCAATAGGCCACTTCCCGATGGTACAGTGGCTCGTTGAGCAGGGTGCTGCTTTGGATGCCAAGTCAAATTCTGGTCAAACCGCTCTTCATCTCGCGGCAGCTGCAACGGAAGAAAACGTGTCGCTCATAGCGTTCCTTGTTGAGAACGGGCTACGAGCGTCAGAAGCAGACAAGGCTAGGAACTCGGCGTTGTATTACGCCATTGTAGTTCACAACTTCGGAATTGTCGAGTATTTCCTGCAACATTGCCCCGCAGAGGAGAAACCCGCACAAAACGATTTGTGTCATGCGATTTTCTCCGCTGCGAATGCAGGCCGGGCTAGCTTGATTGAGCGCTTGAACCAACACGGCATGAACATTTGCCAAACAAATTCCCACGGTAGAACCGCTCTTCACGAAGCTGCCACAGGCGGAGCTATTAACTGCGTCGAACTTCTCCTGCGTAGCGGAGTAAGTGTTGGTCAAGCAGACAGCTTTGGGACCACGCCTGCTATTGAAGCCTGTAGACACGGATACCTCGACATACTGCGGTGTCTGCTAAACGCCGGCGCAACTGTGAACAATGTAAACTCCGCTGGGAGAACAGCGATGCATTTTGCCGCTGGTAGCGGACATGTGGAACTGTTGGATGTGCTTCTGAGCCATGGTGGTGATGTGAACTGCTCCGATAAGTTTGGGTGGACGCCACTTCACTGCGCCGCTGCGGAGTCCCATGTAGAAATGGTGCAAGCTCTGATCGGCAAAGGTGCTGCTATTGACGCCAAAACGAATTCCGGTAAGACTACGCGCGACTTAGCAATTGAGCGTGGCCATTCTGAAGTCTCGCAATATTTTCAAGATTCGCAAATGCCCAACCGCACGTCTGAGCTTTTGAGCGCAGCTCTTTCCGATTACTCGGATCTTCTCATTGATCCGAAAGAAATCCGCTATGATTCATGGAGATGGCACGATAACGTAGAGGGGTCATGGCTCGACTCACCGATCAAAGTGAAAGTGAAGGAATCGTGGTGGTCCGCAAATTTTATTGAGGAGCTCGGTAGGTGGTCAAGACTAAACCATCCGCACGTCGTGAAGCTGTACGGCGTGTGCTGAGGTGACGATGTCGAGGATCCCTTTTTCGTGTATGAACGACCCGCTTACGGATCTATACTTGAATACTGCTCAAAACCTGATAGTGAGGTCTCAACTAATATTTGGGGCAAACTGTACGAAGCCGCGCAAGGTCTGCAGTATCTTCATGATCAAGATATTATCCATGGAGATCTTCGTTGCGAGAGCATCGTAGTTGCAGCGAATGGAGTTGCTAAGCTCCGGAATTTTGGGGTTGAGGATACGATGGCCGGCTACCGACTCCCTTGGACGGCACCCGAGGTGCTTTCCGGTTTCCCACTTTCGTACGAATCCGATGTGTACGCGTTCGGTATAACTATTGTGGAAGCAATGAGAAATGATCAAAATTTGTGGTGTGTGAATGGCAACGGGGTGCTTCAGGAAGCTATTTTATCGGGCAGATTGCCGCCTAGGCCGACGAGTATGTATGAGGCGCAGTGGCAGCTTGTTGAGCGAATGTGTTGCTATAACCCTCGCGATCGCCTCACCGCATCTGACGTGGTTCGCGAGCTAGAGATATTGACTCGAGAACACGAGACCGATGATGAATATTCGTCAAGCCAGTCAAAGTCTGGTACATCTCTTCGTTCTAAGCTCAAGCGGCCGATATCAAAGGTTTCGGATGCAGTGGTATTGCCAATTCTCCTCGCGGACATCAAATTAATGTGTAGGCGCGATACACCCATGGATGATATGAATAAAGACATCTACAATCGCTTGAAGGACGTTGCAGAACAGCTCAAATCAAAAAAGGATTCGTCAAAAGCCCCGCACATTCAGGAATTCCGTGAAATCCTACGCTACTTCAGTATGAGGTTGAAGAGTGCGAAAGCGTTAAATTCTGCCGAGGCCGCCCGTATCGCAGCTACCCGTCAGGGAGCCAATAACGCCTTCTCAGTCCATGGAGACCTCGACATGTTCATCGATAGCGCGGGTTTATCACGTTCGAGTCACATACACAAGTGGCGAGAGTTGTGGGCACTCCGCTGGGTTCAGCAACAGGACGAATTGTTGGATACACTGCAGGATTTGACGCTGTCGACCAAAGGTGCAGATGAGGCCACAGAGCAAAACGAAGCTCTAAAGATTCTGCTTTTCGAGCTTAGCAACAACCCGACCAGCTACTCTACCCATAAGCCTGAGGAGTTCATGCGGGCGAAATCGTTGGTGTCTTCTCTGGTAACGGAAAAGCATGGGAACTGGTTCATTCCTGCGTACGAAGTTGCGTTCGACAAAGTTGGCAAGATCAGTCGAGGAGCATTCGGTAAAGTGTATCTCGGCCGGTGGAAGCGATCACAAGTCGTCGTGAAGAAGCTGAAGCTAAAAAGTGACGAGGACCGGAAAGCGTTTATGAACGAAGTGGGAATCTGGCACAAGCTGTACCATCCGCACATTGTTCAGTTGTTTGGCGCGTGTCATCTCCAGAAACCATTTTTTGTGTGTGAATATGCCGGGCATGGACAACTAGACAAATACTTGCGCGACCATCCTAATGAAGTATGGGAGAAACTGTACGAGGCTGCTCTCGGTCTACGATACCTGCACGCTAAGAACATTGTTCACGGCGACCTCAAGTGTAATAACATTCTTGTGGGCACTGACGGGTACGCGAAGCTAACAGATTTTGGTTTGAGCACGATAATGTCGATTGCGCCACCTGTTGAAGAAAAAGAGAAGAAAGCGTCCAGCAAGAAGCCACGCATCGGTGCAATCCGATGGAAAGCCCCCGAAGTTTTGAGTGACCAAAACGCTACGTTCGCCTCCGACATTTACTCGTTTGGCATGTGCATTTTGGAAGCGGCAAGCGGCAAGTATCCGTGGGGTTCAATACAGATCGATCTAGCAGTACAACACCACGTTGTGAAAAGTAAGAAGATTCCGATGCGCCCGGCAAAGTGCAGCGAAGAGGCCTACAGACTGGTGGAGCGCATGTGCTGCTTCGAACCGAGTGAGAGAATTACGGCGGACAAGGTTGTTTGCGCCTTGAAAGCGCTTCGGCGTGCTTCCTTGCACGTTTGAGGCTTCTTTCACGGGACAAGCTCCCCTACACATAGCCACTCCACCTTGTCGAATTTGTAGTGTTTGCCGCCGGCAAATTGTCGGGTTTAGCGACATATTGTCGACGACGGCGGGCGCTGTGAGGGGGACAACAGAAGATCGGTTGGCGTGATTACTGGAGCAGGGTCTGTTGTGGATAAGCTAGCAGTGGCCATTAAGTTGAATGAGAAAAAGTGTTGCTGCTGGACCACACTACACAATCTATAGGTCTTACTATCTAGAGTTCAGTAGTTACAGCAATCGAATTTTCGATGAAGAGATCACTCCAATTCAAACATCGGATGATCTGGAGAAGTTTGCAGCTAAGCTTTGGGCGAAAAGTATCGCCGCAGGTGGTTCAAAGCGTCGACGAGCTGCTGTGTCGTTATCCTCTTGCTCGGGTCTGGCCGGCATATCCCTTCGATGAGAGCAAAAGCTTCCTCACTAACATTTTCAGGACGCTTCGGAATCTGCTTGTTTTTCAAAACAAGATACTTCACTGCAACATCGGGTAGCGTACTTCCCCATGGTATCTGCCCACTGACGGCTTCAAGGATGCACATCCCAAACGAGTAGACATCCGATGCGGGTGTTGGCACCCCGCCTCTCAAAACTTCAGGAGCCTTCCACCGAACGGCACCTGTCATCGCTTGTTCATCACTAACGCGCACGGTGCTAACCATCGTGCTGAGCCCAAAATCCGCCAGCTTTGCGTGGCCGTCGCTACCAATGAGAATGTTGTTGCACTTGAGATCCCCGTGAACTATTCCCTGGGAATGCAGATACTGCAGTCCTAGCGCTGCTTCGTAAAGTTTCGCCCACATTTCATCTGGATGGTCACGTGAGTAGACGTCGAGCTGGCCACCTCCTGCATACTCAGACACGAAAAATGGCTGCCCGACATGGCTCGCGCCAAACAATTGGATGATGTTCGGGTGATGTAGTTTGGACCAGACTTCGACCTCATTTCTGAATGCCTCTGAGGTTATCTCTGTTTGGGGTGTCAGCCTTGCATCGCTACTTAAGTCTTCTCCATCGGAGGAGTCGAAATAGTCGTCATTGGATGCGATATCGGGATGAACTACCTTAACCACTACTTCAGCACCCATCCACGATCCACGAAAGACTGTACCAAACCCACCATTGCCAAGGTCACCAGTGTCAACGTGAACTTCGTACGCAGGGATGTACCATTTCGGAAGCTTGGAGGCTGAAATGAAAGACTTGGGCACCACCTGCGATTCACGCGACTGTATCTCCATGGTATCAGTATCATTAATCTCCACAGCGCGGGTTTTGCTGTCTGGTATGTAGCTAGTAGGGTGTGTCTTGAATTCGAATCGCAAATACGCCAGGACTTCCTCTCGCTCCTCAGCGCTACCAACGTCACTTAAAAGCTCGGGGAAGTTTTCCAGCCTCGTCAGCATCTCTTGTTGCTGCTGTTTCTGACGACACAACCACAAGGCTTGCCACTTGTGCACTGCAGCTGAGCGACTCAACCCTGCCATGGCCATGAATAAATCCAAGTCTCCGTGAACAGAAAATGTTATGTCTGCTCGTTGGCGGCTCGCGGCATGGCGAGAAGCCTGAACTGAGCCTAACACACTCGTGCGTTTAAACCTCTGATGAACTAGACAAATGAGCTGACCAAAGCGTTGGACAACTTCTCTATCGGGTGCACCGCGCCGAGATTTAAGCTGCTGAAACACATCCTCCAGTCGATCACACACGTCTTGGTCCATAAGATCGACCGCAGACAAACTATCGCACGACCAGCACATTTCTGACAGAATTTGTTGCACCGTCAACCGAGAAACCTTCACTTCCCCAAGGTTGCTCCACGAGAGGGGTACCGCATCTAGCTCTCTCATTTCAATGTTAACGCATTGCTGAGGTGAGAACTTGCGCAGTAAAGTTTCTAGTCCCCGAACCACAGCAGAAATGGAGATCCGGTCAGACGGTCTGTACCGGCACATCTGCCTCACCAATTCGTACACATTCCCGTCACAATTTTCAGGGCAGCGCGGTATTTGCTTTTCCTGAACAACATGATGTCGGACAGCTTCGTCACAGACAACCGAGAACCACGGACACTTCCCAGTCACCGCTTCAAGTATGCACATTCCAAAGGAGTAAATATCCGATTTAAACGTTGTCTTAAGCCCTTGCAGCACCTCGGGGGCTCTCCACCGGATCGCACCAAGTTGGGGCTTGCCATCACTTCCAAACCCCACCTCAAGCATCATGAAAATATTCGACTCCAACGTGCTAAACCCGAAATCCGACAACTTCGCGCTGCCATCACTCCCAACTAGAATGTTGTCGCACTTGAGATCCCCATGCACGACCTGCTTGTCATGGAGATACTGGAGCCCGAGAGCAGCTTCATACAGCTTGTTCCAAACTTCTTCCGGGTGTTCCTGCAGGTAGTCTCTTAGTCGACCGCCCGCCGCGTACTCGCAAACGAAGAATGGCTGGCCAATGTGGCAGGCTCCAAACAGCTGCACGATATGAGGGTGGCGCAGTTTGTGCCAGATCTTGACTTCGTTCAGAAATGTCGTTAGCTCCTTTTCACTTCGAATGCACACTCGTCTTAATACCACGGCGGCTTGTCTCCAGCTACCATGGTAAACTCTAGCGAAGCCTCCACGGCCAAACGCTTTGGATCCGAAAAACTTTATCTCTTTCTCATCAATAAACCAAGTTTTTTCTGTGGATGGGGCGGGTGAAATCATAGTAGCATCTGGAATAATGAAATCAGCGATGCTGCTTGATGCGCTTCGTGACAAATACGCCGATAAGTCACGGCTCAATGCGCTGCATGCGCTCGCCTTTGACTCGTCCTTGGCTTCATCTGCAGCATCATCATCCAGCGTCGTACCAATATACTGTTCCGATTGGCTCCCCTGAGTACAGCCTTCGCGCCATCTCACAAACCACTCAACAACATCAGCGATCGTGATCCGGTCAGATGGGTTAAACTGGCACATTTGCTTCACCAGTGCGTAGGCATCATCGCCACAGTTTGCAGGACGGAGCGGAGAATGGTTAACTGACCGCCACGGACATTCCCCAGTCACTGCTTCTAGGATACAAATTCCAAAAGAGTAAATGTCCGACTTAGCCGTCACTCGTTCCCCTTGTAGCACCTCGGGGGCTGTCGACGCGGCGTCACTAGCCATCGGTTTGCCAAATTCTACTCCATCGCTATCCGAACACTCCAGCTCAAGCGTTCTAAAGCCAAAATCCGACAACTTCGCGCTGCCATCACTCCCAACGAGTATGTTGCTGCACTTAATATCACCGTGCACCACCTGCCTGTCATGAAGGAATTGAAGACCCAAAACGACTTCATAAAGCTTGTTCCATACTTCTCCTGGGTGTACACGCAAGTAATCGCGTAGTTTTCTGCCTCCAACGTACTCGGAAACAAAAAATGGTCGATTTACGTGGCAGGCCCCGAACAACTGCACGACATGAGGGTGGCACAACTTATGCCAGATCTTGAGGTTAGCTTTGAAGATCTCGTAATGCTTCCTTCTCAATTTTTCTGTAAGTTTGAGTTTGGTTACAAGAACTCGCGCTCTTCTCCATGTGCCGCGGTGCTTTGAGCCACTGACATCTTCACAGTACGCTTCGTAGTTCTCGAACTCGATGTCGTACTCGGGCACAAACCAGGGATCAACTTTTGTTGACCTGAGATAGGAAATGGCTGAATGCGCACCCGTATACCCGCATGCATTAATGCAGCTATTGCATTCATCCTTCACGAGTTGGGGTTTCGAGTGCAGGTCGTGTTCAAACTGCATATACGCCAACGCTTCCTCACGTTCATAAGCATTGTTGAAGCCATTCAAAAATTCCGGAAGGTTTGCTAACGTGTCAGTCACTTCCTGCTGACGCTGTTGTCGTCGAAGCTCCCACAAATCGCGCCACTTGTGGATGCTGGCGTCACGGAGTAACCCTGCGCGATCCATAAAAGAATCGATTTCCCCATGAACTGAAAACATGTCTTCAGCTACATGACGACTCGCTGAGAAGCTCGCAGAGCTTGTAGAATTAGCCATCTTCAGTTTTCTGTGGAAGTAGTCGAGAATGTCACTGTATCGATGCATACTTCCGATCGTGAGGGCATCGCTATGAGCTGAGAGCTGCTTAAATACCTCCAACAACCGTTCGTATAGATCTCGGTGCATCCGATCGGTTGCAGTCGCGCTAATACACATCGTGTCGATTACAGCGAGAGTGTTTGCTATTGCCAAGCTGTCTACACGCCTTGATTCCGCAGCGCACGTCATGCCGAGGTCTGTAGGAGCAGGATCCGGGCACGTGGATGGCGTAGTATTCTTGCTGCTTGCATCGTGAATGATTAAACCCAGCTCGCGCACAACCGCCGAGGCTGAAAGACGATTGCTCGATTTGTAGCAGCACATTTGTCTGATGAGTTCCCACTGGTTTGTTGTCACAGAAGCTGGCTTTACCGGGAGGCTCCCAGAAATAATGGCATCGCGAAGTTCCCAGACTTGAGAGCCCCACAGGGTTCTTGGAAATCGAAAACATTGAGCAATCGTCATTCCAAAGGCGTATACATCGGCTTCGAAAGTAGGAGGAGAACCCAACAGCAGCTCTGGAGCTGACCACGGAAGGAAATCGTCTTTGCCGGTGATGTTGCCGCCAACGTTTCGCAACTTTGCCACTCCGTTTGCAGTGACCATGACGCTATCACAGTTCAGGCTCCCATGGACGATGTTGCGGCCATGCAAGTATTGAAGGCCCAGGGCCGCCTCGTGTAGTTTAGTCCAGAGTGACTCGTTCGTGATCTCATCCCTCGTGGCGTCGAGATAATCGAGCAGTGATCCAGCCGTGGCACGCTCATAAACGAAAAAGGGTTCTTCACCATCCTCGACATGGCAGACGCCATAGAGCCTTACAACATGCGGGTGGCTCACTCTTGACCACAGAGAAAGTTTGTCTAAAACATCTTCACGCTGTACCATCTTAATCTCCACAGGCGAGCCAAGCCAGACGCCGCCCACGCCATCTCTCAAGGGAGACTCAAGCAGGACATCCGCCGGGTCAATATGATAGTCCGTGTAATCCGCAAGCTCTGCACCTCCCACAACATCTGAAGAGACTTTGTGTTCTTCAGCATGAACTCCTTGACGTTGTGTACGTTTGTGGGCCTCTTTACTTGCTTCTCCTGCGATGAGCTGCTCGACTACACCAGCGTGTCCAGCAATTCTGGCGCAGCGCAGAGGTGTCCACCCGCTCTTGTCACTGCAGTTCACATCTACCCCATAGGTGAGCAGCAGCGCTACGATATCCTTGTGGCCGCCCTCAGCGGCAGCATGCAACGCAGTTCGCCCAGCCTCGTCCTTCTCATCCAGACACGCTCCACGATCCACGAGCCACTTGACAACAGGCAAGTGCCCCCTTCTCGCCGCCACGTACAGCGACGTCACCCCCAACACCTCACTCTGTGCGTTCACCAAGTCCTTCAGTCGAGCCGCCTCCTCTGTCGTCCACAGCCACTGCAGGACGTCCAGCTTCCCCTCCGCCGCGGCATGGACGACCCCCTCCACCAAATCCTCTCGACTCCAGTCCCTTCGAGTGACGGCATGCTTCGCCTCCTCTAGCGACCTGGAGCAGGCCTCCCACAACGAAATGTCGGTCTTTACCGGTTGTGCTTCTTCGGCTAGCAGCTTGGCGTACAGATCCCCAGGTGGCGACAACGGGGTGTCCTCCGCTCGCCCAAACCCCGGAGGGAGACCTCCGAAGGCCATCCCAGCCACCTCCTTCGCCCCGTTATACGGCGGCGGCCATTCCCCCTGCCATCCTGGCGGCCGCGTCGACAAGTCCGGCATTGCGGTGGAAGATCGATCCCCTGTCGCCTTTCTGAGAGTGAGGGCGGTTCTTGACACCGAGAAAATCAGTCACGTTGGTAGTCAGCTCTTGAGCTTTTGCACGATCAAACCTTAGTTTTGCATTCTTACACTCTGCGTGGGTAGCGCTGCACCTGCATGATAGCAGCCTAGTTGGTGGGGAAGGCATCGATGGCGCCGTAGAAGTCCCAGAAGTCGTCGCCCAGCAGCTCGAGGTTGTCGTCCTCCAGCCAGCTCGCCTGCTGGCAGATCAGGTTGTCCTCCACCACGTAGTCGATGTGGTCTTTGTGGCGCACGGGTAGGTGGCCGCACCCCGGTCGGTGGGTGTCCTTGGGTGAGGTACACTTGACGGGCTGCCCTGCTGCCGCCTTGGTCTGCGCCTTCCCGTTCGCAGAGGCGCGTTGCAGTTCGCCGAGACGCGTGACGCTGTCTTGGCAAACGAGGTGGTTCTGCACCACGTAGTCGCGGTGGTTGCCGTGCTGGATGGACAGGTGGCCGCAGGAACGGTTGTGCCTCGAGTAGTCGAGCAGAGAAGACGCCGGGGTCGACAGGCAGGCCTTCTCGGTCGCGGACTTGCCGTGTCCGGGGGCGCTGTCATTGCTGGCTACGAGGCTGGAACTTAAGGAAGCACTGACCTGTTCAACGCCTGCAGCAGCAGCTTGGTTTGCTTGGCCATTCGGAACTGCAGAGCTGGAGAGAGCAGCAGTAGAACTGGGCAGCAGGTTACTCGGAGCTAGCGTCGGTCCGTTCTCAACCGGAGAAATGAAGGCCAAGCTGGGCTCTAGAAGCGTTTGAGCCACCGAAGCCGTTCCAGACAGCGACGAGCTCATCTGAAGACCATTGGTCGCTGTTACGCCGCCTGCCAAGACCGGGTTCACGACTGAGCCTTCCTTTGCCGCTGCCGGGAACGTCGACAGGAGCTGGTCCAGCATGTCGGATCCATTCGAGACCTTCGTTCCTGCGGGGACTATGGCATCGTCGGGTGGAGGAGGTCTCAGCTCGAGATGAGCCGGACAGCAGCTCGTTCCGATCGACGTCGACGGACAGTGCGGCGGGAACGCGTCCAGCGTCAACGGGCGGGACAGGTCCAGCGTCTCCTGCGAGAGCAAGAACGCGTCCAGCGAGGACAGCGCGGCAAAGCACGCGGGCGGCGAGTGGATGTGGTTCTCGGCGCACTTGAGCTCGTACCGCATGGGTCTCGTCGGGGTGTCCACGCAGGCCGCCGTCGCC
>JAHWLF010000637.1:0-12123 GCA_024679295.1 Phytophthora parvispora
AAAAACTTGTGTTTTGGCTTGTTGGTTTATCAAAACGCACCAATCATGTACTACATGCACGTGGGTGGAACTTGACGAGGTATAACTTGATTACTCGATTTCTTCCCGTGTTTTTACTTGACAGCGCTTTGGAAGCTGAACAATGACTCGAGAAAAGCTACAAATTTCGGTAAGCGATTCGAATTCCCTTCTGGAATTTAGATGCAAAGCTGCCCAACCAGCCACGGATTTTCCACCGAGATGGGCACTGTGCGCGGTGGAGTTAAGTAGCTAACGGCTTCACTCAAACGGTTCTGACCTAAAACTGTAAAACTAAACTGTGTCAAAAACTGCACCACCACGGTAGCCGTCCCCACTTAAGTGCGAAATGCTAGGTTCCAGTCATTTTGGAGCTGCTCGCCAACAAGTCAAGTGGCTGCTCTGCACCTGGTGTTGCGGCGCTCGTACCGACGTCAATTCCTCTCGGCTCGGCGCAACTCGCGGCTCACCATAAAGCCCAGCGTCTGCCGTCTCTGAACCTGCCGGTTGCACTCGTCACCGCCCCGTATCGCCGACACCCTACGCAGAAAACGGAATCCCCTGCCGTCATGCCGACCGACCAGCTCACACGCTGCCAGAACTCGCGCGTGCTGCAGGCCTTCCGCGCCATCGGCGTGGTGGCCGACGACGTGCCCGTGGTGTGGTACGGTATGGGCAAGGCCAGCTTCGCCACGGCGTCGCTGGGCAAGTCCTTCGCCGTGTACAACTGCGACAAGCTCACTCCGGTGCTGGTGTCGCCTCAAGTGCCCAAGCGCATCGCGGCGCTGGCCGTGTTCCCCAAGAAGCACCTGACCTTCACGGCTTGCGGGCGCCAGATCATCGTCTGGCGGCGCGCGGACCGCTGGAAGACGCTGGTGGGCCACAAAGGAGCTATCAAGCAGATGATCACGGTGGGCAACGTGCTCTTCTCGCTCGACGACGAGCGCAGCATCATGATCTGGGACCTGCAGACGATGGAGCTCGTGGACACACTGAGCTTCCCGATTGGATTTACCCCGACCACCATGATGCACCCGGACACGTATTTGAACAAGATCCTTGTGGGCTCACAGGAGGGCGCGCTGCAGATCTGGAACGTGCGCAAGATGAAGTGCATCTACGAGTTCAAGGGCTGGGGCAGTGCTGTCACGGCGCTGGAGCAGAGTCCGGCCGTGGGTGTTGTGAGTATCGGACTGGCGGACGGACGACTCATGGTGCACCACCTGCAGCTGGACCAGAGCGTCATGAACTTCAAGCAGGAGCAGCAGAGCGGGATTACTGCCATGTCCTTCCGCACGGATGCGGGCGCCTCGACTACGCCTTTGGTGGTGTCCGGATCCAGGTCCGGCGATATTGCGGTGTGGAACCTGCAGACGAAGAGGCTTGAGTCGGTGATTCCCGCTGCTCACGACGGCGCTGTCGTGTCGCTGCAGTTCTTGACCAACGAGCCGCTGCTGCTGTCGTCGGGCTCTGACAACTCGATCAAGCTGTGGATTTTTGACCACCTGAACGGCGGAACTGCTCGTCTTCTCAAGTCGCGCGAGGGTCACCGCGCCCCGCCCACGCGTATTCGTTACTACGGCAACAATACTCTCGCTACGATGGCCGATGGTGCGGATGGCACCTGCTGTCAGATTTTGTCCGCAGGCCAGGATCGCGCCTTCCGCGTGTTTCACACTGCCCGCGAGCAGCAAAGCAGAGAGCTCTCGCAGGGTCCCGTGCTCAAGAAGGCTCGCCGGTTGAATGTGCGCGTCGAAGACCTTAAGCTACCGCCTATTGTGCAGTTTGCCGCGATGGAGACGCGCGCCCGTGACTGGGCCAACGTGGTCACTTGCCACGAGAACGAGATTGCAGCCTACGTGTGGCGCTTTGAGAATCGTGCTATCGGCAAAAAGGTGCTTCGCCAGTTCGATCCCAGCAACCGCGTGCCTTCCGGCAGTGCTGAGGACCTGCGCCGCAAGAAGACACAGGCTACGAGCGTGGCTATCAGCTCGTGTGGCAATTACGCGCTCGTGGGTAGTTTGGGTGGCTGCATCTTCCGGTACAACATGCAGTCAGGCGAGACCCGTGGATCATTCCCGGTGGCTGCAACGCCGAAGGCGAAGATTATCCGTTCGTTGGTGCTGCCAGGTACGGACATGTCGAGTCTGCAGGACAACGATGACGAGAAGACTGCTGCTGACGCCCACAACGGACCTGTCAGTGCTGTCGCAATTGATGCCCTTAATGAGACGCTGGTGTCGGCGGGCATTGATGGCAAGCTGAAGTTCTGGGGCTTTAAGAAGCACGAGCTGCGTTACGAAATCGACGTTGGCTCCCCAATCAGTCAGATGGAGCTGCACCGTGATAGCAACCTGCTTTGTATCGCGTGCGATGACCAGGTGCTGCGCTTGTTTGATGTTACGACCCACAAGCTCGTGCGTCGCTTTGCCGGCCACTCGCACCGCGTGACGGACATGACGTTTAGCTCGGATGCCAGGTGGCTTTTCTCCTCGTCCGCCGATGCTTCGCTGCGCGTCTGGGATATTCCTACGGGCAAGTGCGTCGACTGGCTGCGTTTCCACAAGCCAGTGACTGGTCTGGCTGTGTCTCCTACTGGCGAGTTCTTGGCTACCACACATGTTGGCCACATTGGTATTTTCCTGTGGGCGAACCGCAGCTTTTTCACGGAGGTCTTCCTCGACTCGGAGCCCACTGAGCCTGTTCTCATGGACATGCCTGTGTCGCTGAACGAGGTGGACAACAGTGACCAGCTTGGATATGGAACGGAACGTAACCCTCAGCTCTCAGTTTCAAGTGTGGACGAGCACCAGCCGCAACCTTCCAAGGAAGAGGAAGGTGAAGAGAGCTCCGACCCTCTTGATGCCTCGCTCATCACACTATCGACGGCTCCTCGCGCATTCTGGCAGTCCCTGTTCAACCTGGAACTCATCAAGAAGCGTAATAAGCCTATCGAACCCCCTAAGGCTCCTGAGCAGGCCCCTTTCTTCCTCCAGACCGCCCGCAAGGACGATGTGCACCCGACTTTCGTACCTGTTGCACCCGAGGCCAAGAAGGAGACTGAGAAGAAGGATGAGGAGGATGCTGCAATGGACGGCTGGGGAGTTGGCGACGACGACGAGGCGTGGGGGGACGACGATGACGAAGATCCCGAGGATGATGCTGAAGTTGCTGCCCCGAGCTCTCGGATTGTCAAGACCGAGGGCATGGTGACTTCCCGTTGCAAGTTGGCAACACTGCTGGCGGAGGCTATCAAGCAGAAGGAAGACGAGGACGAAACAGTCTCGCGTTTCCACAAAGTGGCCTTGTACATGCAGTCGCTATCTGCATCGGCAGTTGACGTGGAAATGAGCACACTGTGCATGGGCGATTTTGATGAGGAGGGCAAGAAGCTGTTGGGCTGGTTCCTGGACTTCTTGCGCGAGGAGATGCGTACGCGTCGCGACTTCCAAGTGCTGCAGGCATACCTGAACCGGTTCCTGAAGCTGCATGAGGAGCTGCTGGTGGCGGACCCGGCGCTGCTTGCCCAGGTGGACGAGCTCGGATCATTGCAGCAGCAGCAGTGGCAGCACCTGCAAAAGCTGTTGCACAACAATTTGTGTCTGGTGCAGTACCTCAGCAAGATCCAGATGTAAGATAGCGAGCGTGGCGCAAGAACGCTTCGGTTGCTAGCTCATACTCATATCCTCAAGACGAACGCTTAGATAAACGAAAACCAATGCACGTTGATTAGACTAGATCCATTTGCTACTGCACGGTGGTTGATACGTTGCGTGCTTCGACGGACTTCGTCACAAAGCGGTGGTTTCCTCGAGTATCTACCTCCAAACCTGCGGTTTAGGCCAACGTTCACACTTGCATTGTAAGGCTATCGCCAATGCGCTTCTGTGCTAGACGAGTTTCCTCGAGCATCTAACTCCAAACCTGCGGTTTTGCCGAAGTTCACACTTTCACTGTAAAGCTATCGTCAATGCGCTTCTGTGCTAGACGGAGACACCACGGCGGGAGAAGGACCACCGAGAGGAGATCTTACTCCTTTTTAACAAGAACAGCGAACTCGGACTTAGAAACGGAGGCAACCGGAGGCGATGCTGATACCAACAACGGAGCATCTAACAGACGCGTCACGATCAGCTCGACCTTGTCAGGAGTCTGTCCGCACTTCGCTAGCTCCGACATGAACCTTTGACGCTCTGCACCGGCAAGGGGGATACGGAGATCTGGTACAGGATTCGCTTGACTCAGGACCACGTGAGTATCAGGCGCAACGATGCCCCAGCCTTCACAAACCTGACGATTCTCGTTCGCGCACTTGACCACGCCGTTTTCGTCGCACTGAAGGACACATCCCGTGTGGCACGACACGAAGTAGAGAGCGCAGTCTTGATCCGTCTCCATGGAGAAGAGCTCCCACTCGCCAGGCGCCTTCGAGTCGAAGACGCACTCCCCAGCCGCGCGAACTTGAAGGAAGCGGCCGTTGGGAGCCGACGCGATGGCAACTGTGTCATCACGCACACGACGCAGAATCGCCGCTCGTACACGTTGCGGTTGTCCCACAGGCAGCATGCCTCGAAGGGCCCAAGAATGCACTGCATCGAGCGGATTCGGCAGACTCTTGCACGCAAAAAAGCGGCCGGAGAATCACGGACGTGTCGAACGCGATGTCCGACAAGTCCACCGTCTCTAGGCAGAAGGTAGTGCGGGCTTGATTGCCGGTAGATCCATCACCAAGTTGGGGTTGCTGATACGTCCCTTGCTGGAGGCGTGGACGAGTGTGTCGATCGATGGTAAAATGCTTAAACACCACAGTGGCCGATGCTTGCGAAGTGACGCTGTGCTACCTTCAGCAAATGGCACAACAACAACAACAGCAACAATCTCCCCCGAGACACAAAGTACTTTGACATAATACCCGGCCGTGTATTGCAGTCTTACCGCGTTGGAACTCGGCCCTCTCCGTCGCAATTATTCCACCGCAATAGAAACGTGCTGAGCGGCCCCGTCCTCCCTCTATCAACTGCCCCTCGACGCTGCTGCCGCTTACGCCTCGAAGAAGCTCCAGTCCTTCTTCAGGACGCCGTTGATGCGCTTCACCTTGGGGTCCGTCTTGCCTGCTCGCAGCCAGCCAATCACACGCCAGTCAGCAGCCAATCAATCCATACCCAGCCACCTATATAAACATTGAGACGCACCGCGGAAGGTGAGGCGGCCGAAGACTTTGCCGTGCTTGAGGTCGGGCGACGGGCGGATGCGCACCACCTCCCAGTACGAGGGCTCCGCGAACTTGGCCCAGATGCCGCGCGTCACGCGCGTGCCCACGCCGTAGTCGCGCGTGGGCGTCAGCACCTGGAAGGCGTTCTTGAAGCTCTTGGCCACGGCCGACATGATGCTCTGCCAGTCAGTTGCTCCACGGAATTATTGAGAGGCGCAGGAGCCACGCGGTGCCAAGGCGAAATGTATTGAGGACTTTGGAGGCATTTCATTGGGTGAAAAGGGATCGCTACATTTCGACCCAATCACAGGGTCGCTACATTTTCACGAAAAGGTGGGCTTTTTTACAGCTTGTGCGCCGCGAGCTTGAACTTGCGGAAGAACTTGCCCATGGGCGCCAGCATCTCGTCGTGGTGCGGGACGTCCTGCATGGATGGGTGGTAATTAGAGCGGTCAGTGGTGAAGAAATGCCAGTGTTGGCGAAAAAAAATTATGAGTGGAGGTGCTGCTTACCTTCATGCGCTTGAGCCAGGCCGCGACCTTGGGGAAGTCCTTCTCCACGTCGGTGAGCAGCCCCATGACCTCGAGCTGCACCACTTCGTTGTAGCACGACAGGTCCACAACAGTCGGTTTGGTGTTGCTCACGAGGTACAAGTTGCCGTGGCGCAGCCAGAACTCCAGGATGCGGAACATGTCGGCGATGATCTTGTGCTTCTTCTGCAGCATGGCCTCCATGGCCGGCGTGCCGCGGCCGATGTTCACCATGAGCTGGTTGAAGAAGATCTCCGAGCTGCGGCGCGTGTTGAGGTGGTGCCAGTTGGTGTACTCGTGGATCTGCGGTAAAAAATCACGTCAGTCTCGACCCCAGACCAGTCGTCCCCCATGCAAGGCTGCAGCGTACACGAGCGCGGATCTTGAGGTCCTTGGGGCACCAGGACTCCCAGCCGTGCTTGTCGGCAAGGTACAGCATGATGGCATGGCTGGCAACACAGCAAGAGGCTGGTTAAGTCATGGGAGATCGCGTATCCAAACTGACGCTCCTCCCCCGCACCTCTCAGTGAGCACGAACTCGCCGTCCTTGAGCACGGGGATCTTGCCGATGGGGCTCAGCTGCAGGAACGCCTCGGTGCGCGTCTCGCCCTTGCCCGAGTCCGTGTACTTGTACTCGATCGGGTGGTTGTTCACCTTGCAGAGCCAGTAGACTGCGGACAGTGAGTCAGCCCCCTAGTCCGTCAGTCAATGCAGCTATAGGCCGTATAGTTAGAGCGCGTACCGGCGCGCGAGGGCTGGCTGATGGGGCTCGCGTACAATTGCTCCGGCATCGTGGCAGCGAGGAAGGTCCGGGAGTGCAGCCACTGTTGATGAATCAATTTGAAGTCGCCGTGCACGACAATGATTGCACCATATGTATGTGCAAAACATTAATATTGCGTACACCACACCACTTGTCACTTCAACATGTACCCATCTGCCTCGAAGGGCTCACTTCCACCCGTTCCTCGCCATCCCGCGCCTCCGCATTGCATGCAGAGCACGCAGCAGCGCTCTCTGGTCGTTCATCATGCAGGTCGGCCACGCTGGTTGTGATGGTGTTGCCGCCATCTCCGCCGTGACGGACGCCGTGTTGCCCGCGCCGTTCGTGGGGCGGCGGCTCCCCATCCTGTCTGCACGTTTATCGCGCTCGCCTGTTCTGGTCTCGACGCGCAGGGGCGATGATGGCCCAGCAATAGACTGCAAACGCTGCTGCGGGCCTAATTTTAGGGGGTCCAAATGCAGGGGGCAGGCAGGCAGTCGGCCGGTCCGTTTCGCCACCAAGCTCTGGACAACAATAGCCGGCGCTCGAGCACACACGCGCTGCCTATGGAGACGTGAACGTGGCAATCCAGTCGAATTGCCCCGAGAAAGCTCAAGACAGCGCTCACCTCGGCTCGGGAGGCCGCCGCCGAGCAGTTGGGATCACTAGGGTGTCGTGGGGAGACTAGCCTCGCCCCGCTCCGGTCGGAGCACTGGTTTCCTCTCGCCACCTCGGGAGGCTGCTCTCTTTCTCCAGCTCGTTGCCCACCGAGTCTTCGTCGCAGCCGAGTGGCCAAACGCCGTCCAGGCTGCAAAAGCTGCTCCGGACCAGCGACGCCGCCCGAGACCGAGACCGAGTGCTGCGGTTCTCCCATCGCTCGGACAGCGGCAGGAGCGAGGACCACACCAAGCCAGCCACGGACGAGGCCAAGGGCTCCTTGACGCTCCGTGGGCGCAAAAAGAAAAGCACACCTGCAGGGCAGGTGGTGCGCATCGCCTCCGTCACAACGCGCGGATCGAAGATAGGCGGGAAGGAGGACGAGCGCTCGGCGCCCAAGGCCGTGGCGCCTGGCGCTCAGAAGACGGTCACGTCGCTGTTCCTTGGCAATTCCTCTGACCCACCCAAGCAGAAGCAGGATGCCACCGCTGGCGGCGGCGCCGTGCCAATACGAACGACGATGTTCGGTGGCAGCGGTGCAGCAACGTACAACCACGGCGGCCACCACGGATCCGATGCGATAAGCACAGCCTTAAACCAGGATCGTGCGAACCAGCGAGTGTCAAGAATTTATCCGCTCACGGACTCGGTGTATGTGGCCCAGACCAAGAAAACCCCTGTGGAAGTCAAGTTTCATCCAGTGACCAGCACATTTGTGAACGAGCCGCGGCTAGAGAAGCTCTACCAGGTAACGTTCGCGCGAGAAAACTCAGCTCGGTCATCACGTATCGCGTTGATTTTCTTCCTCATGTACCTCCTGTTCACGGGGTCCAACCTGACGAATCTACTTTCAAAAGATGCGAGCGTGCGCTCACGAAGCTTTCGGTATTTTGCGCTGGTGTTCAGCCCAATCTTACCAATCCCGATACTTGTTTACGTGAGTCGGCGACGCGCCTACGAAATCCAGTTTCAACGGATCTATACGCTTATCTTGTTATGCTGGAGCTTTTCGATCATCGCCGGCGGCATGTTTTCCATGCTCACGGAATGGTACAATTACGTCTCAAAGGACGTGGACATTATCCTGGATGAGCTCGAGATCTCCAATTCGGATGATTCACGCATGTTCTACGTGAACAGCACTTCACGCAGCGACTGGTTGTTCAAGGCAATATCGGGCACGCGTGCCGAGGTTCTGCAAGCCTACACAAAGGAGATTCTACTTCCCGCAGCCACTATGAACATCAACCTGCTCCGGCTAATCATGATTTTCGTATTCGTACCGCTCTTGCGTATCGACACTTTGCACTTCGCGTTGGTAGGTCTCATTACGAGTGTGAGCTACATGGTGCTCACGTTCATCTTCTACCCGGTCACGGATTCGTCGCCTTTTATTCTCAATCGCGTCCTAGTTATCTGCTTCCCCATCGTTTTTACCATCGCGATGCTGCTTCGAAACCGCGATGTCGATCGAGTGGTGCGCCAAGATTTCCTGCACGTTTGGGCGGTGGAACTAGAAGCAGAGAAAGCTACTCGCGAAAAGAACTTGATTGCTGAAGAGAACCGCAACTTAAAGCAGGAGCTTGCACAACGTGATAGTGATTTCAACTTGGATCTAACTTCACCATTACACGCTCTGCTAGCCGAGCTCAAATCTTTTCTCGATTCGGTCGACTTGACCGACGAGGATACTCAGCGCGGTATGGCTATTGTTCGCAACCTTGCACGGCTAGATCAGAATCTGTTCGTTCCTGATATTAGCGCGCAGATGAAATCCGAGAAGGAAGTGGATAACGATACGAAGAACTGGGCCCTCTCGGTGCTGGCTCGCAAGGACTACGCAGATACAACTCGCTCAGGTGTGGCTATGTCACATAGCTCTCATTCGAACTCCAATAGCGACAATCGCAGGAGCTATAAGGACGGCTTAGGAATCGGAGCTGGAGGAATCGCAGCGTCTGTGGTCATTGCCCCGCTGCCAGACATGCCCACTTGGGAGGACCAAACACTCTCGCGAGTAAAGCAGCGCATCCAGCAAGATGGCTGGGACTTGGATACCCTGCAGATTGCGGAGCAAACTGCCAACCGGCCACTCATGTACGTCACTGCCGCCATGTTTGAGCTGCATGAGCTGCACGAAGAATTTCGTGTCGATCGCGTGGTACTGCGAAATTTCTTGTACGTGCTGGACGACGGGTACTTGGCCAACCCGTACCACAACAGCAGTCACGCTGCCGACGTCGTGAACTCGGTGAACTTCCTTATCACAACGCTGGCTGATGGCCAAATCCGAGACACTCTCACAAATCTCGAGTTCTATGCGGCACTTGTGGCTGCCGCCATTCACGATTTCCGCCATCCGGGCAAGTCCAACAATTATCTAATCAAGGCAAAGCACGACTTGGCTCTCCAATACAATGATCGCAGTATTCTGGAGAGCATGCATCTCGCAGAAACATTTTTCATCATGCGCAATCCACTTTGCGATATCTTTGGGCGCATGAAGGACAAACCGTATCGTGAGATTAGGAAAGCTATCATCGAGATGGTCCTCAGTACGGATTTGTCCATGCACCTGCAGCTAGTAGGCAACCTCAAGGCCCTGTTACTCCAGGAGGCAACTGCTATTCCCGCGACGGGGAGCAATAATGGCGCAGGGCTTGGCGCTGGCGGTACTGCGCCAGCTCCGAAGCCTGTAACAGACCCCATGATGATTATGAAGGTTGTCATCAAGTGCGCTGACATCGGTCACGCTGCCAAGAAAAGAAAACTGCACGTCATCTGGTCAGCGCTCATCATCGAAGAATTTTTCCTGCAGGGCGACAACGAGCGCGCCAACAATTCTGACATTTCACCTTTCATGGACCGGCACTCGGAGAATAGCGCAAAGGTATGTTTGTTGTTCTTTATCGTGGGGTATATCGCTGCTAACGCTTTTCCTCCGTTGCATGTGCAGAACCAAGTTGGTTTCTTCGAGTTCATCGTACTTCCTTTCTACGATACGGTTGCACAAGTTATATTCGCGCCGGAGTTTGGCGCCATTCACAACATAGCAAAGCAGAACTATACCTTATGGAAAGAGGCCGACCGTAGACAGCTCTCGTCCATCGTGGCCATCAAGAGCGAGGTCTTCCTGAATGACAAAGTTCAAGTGCCATCATAGACCTGAGTGTTTGGCGGAGAGGGAGGCCTGTACGACATTGGGCACCCGTTCGACCTCTTTGTAGTAGGCATTAGTATAGCATCGCCCAACCCGCTTCCACACGCAATCCACATCCTTTTCTTTCAAACTTGTCAATCAAATTCATGAAAGTCGCTACCATCACTTCGTGAGATCAACAGCACATGGTCATTCCCGTTTTTTTTTTGCTCAAGCACTCAAGAAATCCGTCCCACTAACGTTTCAGATGGTTATTCCGTACGACGTGCCTATAATTCTGCAGTCGGTGCGCACGCAGAAGAACTTACAAAACCCTCCTGGATCAAGAAAAGCACGTTGTCTTGTTGACAATCGCGATGTCTACGAGCGTGTGATGCTGCGTGCTCGCGAAGACAACAAAGTTTCGATCCAATCTGTCCACAGTGGTCGATACCTGCAAGTTTCCGCTACTTTCAGTTGTGTCTTCGACCCGAAGAGCGACGGACAGTGGGAACATTTTACCATGGAATGCGACGCAGACGGTAACCTGCATTTTGTTTCGTGCCACAGCGGAGCACTTCTCGTGTGCAATAACAAAGGCGTCGTGAAGTGTCCCAGTGAATCCCAATACTACTGGGCTCCGTGGAGAATCGTGGAACCGAGAGCTGTCGTTGATCTGGTGCAGATTATCCCCGCACAACATCACGCGCTTGCTGGACAAGAGCGCCAAAGTTTCATCTTGGAGCTGGTCAAGTGCGGGAAGTCGCCGGATGAGATTGAGCAGATCGTGACGCGCATGTTCGATGCGATCCCAAGTCGCAGCTCAGTTTATGCTGTTCCGGTCGATAAACAATGCAAACACGGAGGAGACAAGAAAGTAGAACTGGTCAAGGAGTAAAGAACGAAAACGTTCAGCGTAGGTTGGTTAATTGATTGATTGTATTGAGACGCTTTCATGATTTTTTTTTTTTCTAGACAGGGTTTCAGTCAGGAATCTTACGCGCTGCACAAAGGACGTGAACCTCGTCACCGGTAACTACAGCTATCAACTGCATCCAACAGCTAAATGTTTTCATGTTTTAAGCGGCATTGACAATCATCTATTCACTTTATGTCTACAGCTACACCTACCTATTCGGAGGTTTTAGCCTTCTTGGCGGGGCTTCCATCAGCGGCGGACTCATCATCAGCGGCCGCCTTTTCGGCGGCAGCGGCAGCATCACCAGGAGCCTCGGCGTCTCCGTACGTCAGCGCGCGCTTCTGGCCGACCTTGCCCAGCACCTTGCGGGCCAACTCGTTGTCCCAGAAGCGCTGCGCCAGCTGCTTGCCCAGGTCCTCAGCTTCGGTGCGGGGTCCAGAGATCGATTCTACAGTCGAACACACCAGTAAGGTTAGTACCTCAGTAGTACCAAAAGCTCTTGGCTAACCGTACCGTGAACACTCTCCTTGCCGTCACGCGACAGCACGGTTGAGTTGAGCGTCAGCGTCTCCTCTTCGATGGTTGCGCTCACGCCCATAGCGATCTGGCCAGTCCAAAACAAGAACAACGTCAGCAATGTCCTTCAAAACCGACGCCAAATCCCTCCCACGAACCTGGCATCCCCCCTCCAAGTGGTAGAGCAGACTGCGCTCGGCCTTGCAGAGCTGCGCGGACTCCTCGTGCGTGATGGTCTTGAGCATCTCGATGGTCTCCTCGTCGTCGGCGCGGCACTCGACGCCGATGCTGCCCTGGCCCACGCCGTAGCCGAACGTGTCCATGGGGAGGATCTCGTCGATGCGGTCGCCCAGCTCCCCGCGCCGGAAG
>JAHWLF010000638.1:0-12119 GCA_024679295.1 Phytophthora parvispora
CGCGACGTCCGTGCACTGGGACCTGTCGCACCTGGCCACGCCCTTCCTGCTCATGCTGCTGTTCGCCGCGGCCATGGGGATGCTCTCGGCAGGCAGCAAGGCGACGGACACCAGTGGCAACAATGGCGCGGGAGCGGGGGGAGGACAGGAGACTCCGCAAGCGCCGCGGACGAGTCCGTTGACGCAGCTGGCGAAGGTCTTCGCGCCGTCCATCTACGAGCTGAACCCGCTGTACCTGACGGCGCGGGGCAGACGCACGCTCGTGTTCTTCCCGGACGAGACGAGTCACGGCTGCAGTGTGAGAGGTGAGGGGGCAAGTGTTATTGTGTGGGGGGAGATCTGATGGACTAATGTGTGGGAGGGTGTTGAGCAGACCAGTTTGGGATCATGGAGAAGCTGGCGACCGAGTTCCAGCGAGATCCACTCACGTTCTGCTGGGTGGACTTGGACGCGCAGCCCTCGGACAAGCGCGCGCACTGGAAGACACAGTTCGGCAACAATTCAGCACGTATGTTAGACTGTATGGGAGGCGTGGCGTGTATTGCAGCTAACCGATGTTTATTGATATTGCAGCGTTCGTCGTGGGGCTGAGCTACAAGGGCAAGAAGATCTCGCTGCTGCCTCCTCGCAGCAACTGCGGCGAAGGGCGCCTCGCTCTCGAGGACGATGTTCGCAAGTGGCTGGTGCGTCTTTCGGGTGGCGAGGTATCACAGGCCCCGTCGAGACCAGGGCTCTTCGACTAGAACCGTGGCAGACACTGTAGAACAGCAGGGTGGGCGTTGCCGCAGAGGAATCGCAGCAATGAACGTTGTGTATTTAAGCCCCACTACACTGCCTCATCGTCACTAGAGTTGGGCTGTCTTAGATCCCACCACCCTCAGAGTGAAGCAATCGATCGACATGGCGAGAGGCGCGCTCACGTGTGAGAGGTGGTGCGTGGTCGTTTATCCAGTGCTGCTCGTCGAAGCGGCCCCTTTCGAGGGCGATTGTTCCGCTGTCTAGCCTGTTGTGCGGGAGGACAAGAGGAGCTTCCGGCTTCGTTGCCAGCATCGCTTTCAACTGCTGCTCCAGCATGCTCTGCCGACTGGCCACGTTGCGTATCTCGATGAAAAGTTGGTCTAGACGCTGATCTTGGGAATTCGGAGCTGCTGGTGTTGCAGGTAGCAAGACAAGCGGACTGCCAATCGTGATGCTGGTGGTAGACCCTCTTCTCTTCAGTGACGGTCTATGGCTACCCGCAAGACTGCTCACCACTTTGCGTGCTGTGCTGACCTCCTTGTCTACTGAGCGCGCGTTCATCTCGGATAATTTGTCCATAGTGATTTTCTGCAGCTTCAGTCCGCTGCGCCCTCTTTGGTGCGATGGGGTCAACGACAGCCCAGGCGTAGTTGCCAAGGAGTGTGACGCGTCTATCGTTAGCGATGGACTGGAGTGCGATCCACTCAGCGAGGGTGACGTAGCTGTTGCATTTAATCCGGCAGGATTCACAACCTGGACTTGAGAGGCTCCTATCGAATTGTATCGCTGAAGTTGAGCCAGCTGAGACTGATCCAATTGCTGGGGGAAATTAAACTGATTGAACTGGTTGGGCTGAACGTGAGGGCTGGCAATCGTCCCTGGTGGAAGTAATATGTTGCCACTCACAGAACCTCTCCGACCAATGCTGGGAACGGCAGCGGGGGTGGCTGTGAACTCTTGCAAGAAAGGTAAACTCTCAGCCGCTACTCCTGCAGGAAGCACGGATTGGATCCCCTCGGAACGCCACATCATAGCCAGTCCCTGCAATAGCGTACGCGACTTCCCGCCACTCTCATAAACTAGCGTCAGTGCCTTGCGAGATCGCAGGGTAGCGAGTTGACGCGCTGAGCGCATTGTAATCGGGTGTGATAAAAGAACTCGCAGAATTTGCTCGCGTTCAATGCAGTGAGTTTCGCAAAAGTCGAGAGCTTGGATCGTTGCAAGCCGTGGTTTGCGCGGATTGGCGATACTGAATTCGCCAAAACATGAGTTGGGCCCGAAGAGAGCCACCTTAGTCAGCCCAAGCAGCACCTGAGCGTGACCCACGAAGAGGAAGTACATCTCGGAACCGTAGTCTCCTTGCGAAATAATATCCTCGCCGGGCAGGTAACACTGAACTCGCATGCGCAAATACAAGTCGTGAATGAACTCGGCGCTGCAGCCAGCGAGAAATGGCATTTTGTGAGGCATCATATCTTCACAGAAGCGATCCGCGACTTTGGTGCGGATGAGGCTCGCCATCCTCGCCACAATGGCACGATCGCGCTCTTTGTTCTCACCACGAGCAGCTTTGCGCCAGTGGAAGGTGTTGGCTCGAACTTTGTCGCGTAATGTCCGCGGTAGCATTCGGGCTTGCATGAAGTCGTTGATCTGGTCCATATCTCGTCGGTAGGCGGTGTCGCTTTCATAAAGCTGCTGAAAAAGTGATACGACATTCGTGATGCCGTACGCGAAAACTCCGCCACCGACAACCATGGCGGCAATCGAAAAGAGTCTTCCAGCGTTTGTTTTCACCGTGACTAGATGAATCCAACACATAACATTAGAAATTAGTGATTAAACAATCGGTTGAAGCAGAGTTCGACGTACTGTCGCCGTAGCCGACCGTAGTCATAGTCATCATGGACCAATAGAAGGCTGCAATGTACCGAGTCTTAACCTCGCCGTCCTGCAGCACGCGTGAACCCAGCGCGAACTCTAGCTGATCCTCGTCGTTGAAAGCCAAGTATGCAAACACACAACTAAAAACGTGCGAGAGTGCCAGCACCACAAACAAGAAGCTCCCCAGACTGCTCACTTTGGATGAAATAAGCAAGGACCGTTCAAGCCGGCGTTGAAGCCGTGGTAGTCCAATAACACGCATTAAACGCAGGCAACGTGCAGCAGGGTACAGCCAGCCTTCTTGTACAGCGAATTGGAACATGGGAGAATTTGTAGACCCCCGGTCATCGTAGGCTCCGGGGTCGTGTCTCTCAAAAATCGCGTAGAATGGTAGTGTCCAAAGCACTTCGGGCACAAACCACCCACGCGTGTAGCTTCGAACAATGGAGGGGTATGAGAAATGCAGCTTGCCATCGTCTTCAACTGCTGTGTTGAAGCTGCTCGCACGCGTAGACAGTGTAAAGTCAGCAATTCGGTACCTGAATAGGTATTCATGGTTGAACGTACTTGAGCGCTATATCTACAACGAACAGGCCATCGACGAAGAGATCTAGGTGAAGAACACTACGGCGCAGAGGATCACCCATGGGAAAACAGAGCTCAAAGGGTACGAAAATGAGGACCCCTACAATAGAGGGATGTGGTTAGACGAGTTCATCCCTGATACACGTTTTCAGGAGTATCGTACATGTCGTCAGGAAAAGGGTGATTGTATCCCATATCGAGCGTATTCGGCCGTGCGGGTGTAGCACGCGACGGCGGAGTAGTTTAAAGTCGGAACCGCCCATGCGGTGCGCAAAGTACGCCATCTCGTCTTCATCCTCCGACATATATGGCCGTAGTTCGAAGTCGAGTTCATCATCTTCGTCACTAGCTTCATCATCATCAAGTCCGTGGTCGAAGTCGTCGTTTTCAAGCTCGTCTTGATCGTCATAGTCCGAACCAGGAATCTTGGGCTTGGATTTCTTCTCTGGTACGTCGTAAACATAGTTCGTGACGACCTCCGGGGCCTCGTTCTTGTCGGTATTGTTCGCTGCGATCCTCGTGTTGAAGCTTCGTGAACTTGAAGAGGATTGGCGCAGTTTTCGAGTGCTCCAGCTAGATCTCAGTTGCTTTGCCGAACTTGAGCGTCGGACGGAAAGGTTGGGTGCACTGGATGCGTGTCCTTCGCGACTGCTGTTCCCTTCGCGCCTACTCCTCGCCTCGCGTCGGCTGTGTTCTTCTCGTCTGCTGCGGGGATTGCTGTTCGGTGCACGCGAGTTTCGAGAGCGCTTCAACCACTGCGGGGTCACTCTGTTCTTGCTACGGGGCGACGGTGGGGTATGTCGATGGAGCACTGCGTCCAGCAACGACAACGCTAGATTTCCGAGACGACCTGCGGGCGGCGGGTCATTGTCACGGTTGTCGTGATCCGCCATGAATGCACCACGCTTCAGTGAAAACAAGGAGCTTGCAGGTGCAGACGAGCGAGCGAGACCGATAATTAAGACCTCATTCCTAGTTTTACCTCCTACATCGACGAAAATAGTCAGCATCGAAACGACTGACAGGTTGTATCAGCTTGGATGTGAGCAGGATATACACTTCACAAGCTCCGAGAAAAATGCAATGATTATTTGGCTTCAGTTGTCTACAAGTAACCACCTACATGATTGCCGTATCTTTAGGCAAAGGTGCGCTTCAGAGTTCGGTACACATATTTTCACGCTCACAAGCTTAGCAAGTAAAACCCTGCGTAGCAAAGTACTGCAACGCTTGCTAAAGGCTGAAGAGCAACCGATCCTGATGTGGTGTCACCGCACAAGGAACCGTCCTCATCTTCATCGCACAATACACATGCCGCGTTATTGCCTGTGGTCTGGTCACAGCGTGCATTGGTACAACCATCGGGAATTTGGCAGGAGTGCTCACAAGATGGACCCCATTTCCCGTATTTGCACGAACTACAGGATAGGATTGTCCCATCCACGGCGTTGCAATTGGTACTCGTGCAGTTCGCAGAGCTACAGGGCTGGTCGCACTGAGGCCCCCACCAACTTTCGTTGCATTGCGCCCCGATGTTCAGCCCCACATAGTCGCTGACGTGAGTGGCAAACGTTTCATTTCGTGCGCGTCGATAAACCTCTGCTTCAAAGACTGAGGCGTTCGGGTAGAATTCACCAAGAGACGGAGGCACCGACAGCGTTACGACAATTTCGCCCGTGGCAGTGGAGATGGCCGTAATGTTGACGAAGTCTGGGTCGATGTCAGCCATACCAAGCGTCCATACCAGGATAGTCCGCAACGCATCCATTTTGTCATCAGATAGGGACGACACCATATCGATAGCAGTGGACAGAAGGATCTCAGCTTCGTACGCCGTAGCAACACACCCGCTGAATAAGCTGAAGCTGGAGCGATCCGAAGACGATAGAATATCGAGCTCCATGGTCGTATTGAGAACACGGGAAACTGCGACCGACAGCGGTATCGAGACATTGACTTCTCCATAGCCGGCGTTGCAATTGTACTCCATGTAATGTGGAAGCAAGCAGTCACCGCCATGCCATAGCGATGTTTCATCGAGATATCTCGACGACAGAGCTGGAAACGGGTCTGGGTACTGAAAAGTGCTGTTCAGCTCGACAAACACCAAGAATTCTGCCTTGACACCCACTTTAGCAAGACCCTTAAGCAATGAAAGGGACGCCTGAAAGGAAGGAATTAAATCCAGCTCCATCTCGAGATCAATGCTGCTCTGAGACAGCTTGCTTGAAGTGTTGGTCGTGATCTGCACGTCGTGGAATTTCTCGGATCGAAGCGAACCCGCTGTTAAGCTTTGCACTTCCGCAGTTGCACCAATAATGGCTGTAGATCCATGCGGTCGGAGAGACAATTTCCTGCGCAGATCCAGCCCCATCGCGATCTCGACACTAATGCCTGTCTCGCCGAGAGGAACAGTGAAGCTCGCATTCTTCAGTTGGGTCGTCTCATCCAGTGTACATCCATTTGGAGCAAACAAGGCGACTTCGAGGTTTGCATTCCCCGTTAACTCCATCTCGATCGCCTCTTCAAAAGATGCCCCGACAATCTCCAGATCTGCGAACAGCGACGCAATGGACACATTCAAGAAGCAGTTCTCGCACGTGATGCGGCAGCAGTCTGTCGATGGGTCGGAGGTGTCGGAGCAATTCCCAGTTTCGAATATCGAATAGCTGGAGTTGCTCACCGTCACGGCGCCGTCTTCCAAGTTCCATGAGAGCGACCCCAGCTTGCCGATCGTCGTGTCCTCGACCACCTCACATTTCAGGATACGGCAGCACCCCTCATCAGTCGAAGTATAACTGGACGCACAGGAGCCATCGCCAGAGGAGCAGTCGTAACATTGATTCGCAGACAGAGTTTTCGTGTCCCCAACGTGGCCGCATTCGGTCGTACAGCCACTGTTCTTGGCGTATACTTGCAACTTGCACTGCACTTCAGTCCAAGCACTATCGACTTTAGCCCAGCATTTGTCCACATCGATCGCCCCTGCGTCACCCTTTTCCCCACAGTCATATTTGCAGGAAGAGTCCTTCACGAACCCAAACGTGCTCTCCTCGAGACCACGACGAGCTTGTGCTGTAGCCCCAACATCAACCGACTCCGTTCGTAAGAGGTTGGCAATGTCGGTCGAATGAAACTTGATCCTGCAGCTGGGATACACCTGAGCGAAGGTCGCTCGCTCCAACTCGAGTCTCACTCGACAGCTTTCGAGAGAAGGTGCCACCGCTGGGGTGCCTTTAACGTCATTATCGTCCACAGAAGCGATTCTTGACACGTGGAAGTACTCGGGAGACGTGGGGAATGGGGAATCGGAAATGGGATCCCCGAGAACAACAACGCGTCCAACCGGAGACTGGAGCACTTGCTGGCAGTTTGCAACATAGAGCGTAGCAACTGCCATCGAGTCGAGAGTCCCTAGCTCTTCGGATTTATTGCTGCTAGTCTCGAAACTCTCCACTTTGAGCACGTTGGGGTCTTGCATGAGGTTCCAAAGCGCCGATGTCGCTGTGCAGTTGTACGCGAGATGAGTACTCGGTGACTCACGACTCGGTACGGGTAGCTCAAACCTCCGGTCACTGGCCTCGAGCGAACTGGGCAAGGCCCTGAAGTGCTCAGGGGCTACGAGCATTGATGCAAACACGTTGGTGTTGGCAGTTTCGACGCGGTGCAGCCCACTCGCTACCTCTCGGAAGTTGTTGTAGCTCGGGGACACTGTGGTTTCAAGATCCGGGACATCATGAAGGACTCGACGGTGACGAACGCTTTCGGAGTGCGTGACAAGCAGGGCAACTAGCTGCAATACCAGCAGTCGGTCGATCCACATCGAAGTTCCGCTTTGAAGGTTGATCGACAGGAGGCAAAAGCTGAAATGGAGGTCCGGTGTTCGATCGTCCGTATTGCGCGCGTGGAAGTGGGATCCACAACGGGGACCTGCATGGTCCCGCCGGTCCCTTTGGCTTCACCCCGTCTTTTACTTGGAGGTCTATCAACACTACGACCATCTTGGACCACGACATTCATCATGCATGGAACACTGTTGGCGGTAGATACGTGTTGCATTAGAGCTGCGAGTACGTATTGAACGCATTCAAGCAGTATAATGTCTGCAAGTTGCTCAACTTAAGCCAACTTAAAAACGAAAACCGCGAGGATAGCGACTGCGACTTGAAGCCACTTCGGCGGATTCTTTATCGAGGACGCAGTGCTGACCCCCTTTTCAGTGTTCGCGGTGCTCGATCCCGCTGAACTTGTGGACCCGGTAGACCCAGTCGTAGACGGTGTCTCGCACAAGTCTCCCTGCTAGCCGTCCTTGCACGATATGCATGAAGTCGCGATCTCGCTGTCTTTGCCACAACGTGAGGTGCTGCAGTGCTCCGGGACATCACAAGAGCTGTCACAAGTTGGCCCCCAGTAGCCGTTATCACAACCGCTACACGAAAGCACTGTGCCATCCACGGCATTGCATGCGACGCCAGCGCTGCCATGGGGTGAACTGCACTGAACGCTGCACGTCGATCCCCAGAACCCGCTACTGCATTGTGCAGCCATGTCGAGGTAAATGGACGAAGAAACAGTCGTGGCAAAGTCGGCCGTCCTCGCGCGCGTGTAGATCTGCGATTCAAAGTCAGATGCCGTGGGGTAGCCCTGAGCGGAGGAAGGCGGTACCGAAATCTGGATGGTGATCTCACCGGTGCTGGTATCAATGTTAGTGATCGTGAGGAAGTTCGGATCGATCTCAGGCATGCCAAGTGCAATCGTGACGACATTCTTTATCGCTCCTTGAGTCTCGCTCGACAAGGACGAAATCGCGTTCATGGCGGCAGAAAGGATCACCTGTGCATCGTAGACTGAGGCGACGCATCCACTCGAAACGCTTACGCGGCGGCGATCGAACGAAGTCTCCAACGTGAGCTCACCGTCGTACCAAAGTAACGATACAGGCAGCGTGACGTTGAACTCCCCGTAGCCGGCGAAGGCATTGTACTCCATGAAGTGAGGCTTGCTGCAGTCTCCTTCGTGATTCACAGATGTTTGGTCAAGGTATGCTGACGATAGTCCCTGAAATGGATGGGGTACTGAATGCTCGCCTCCAGCTCCACGAACACTACAAATGTCGATTCCACACCCATTGAAGCAGTGTCCCCGAGAACAGAAAACACGGCTGACAGCGTGGGGATTGCATCGATTTCTAGGTCGATGTCGATTCCGTTTTGCTCCTGTTCTCGCGAAAGCTGACTTGTGGTCTGGACCTCGTAAAACTGGGTAGAACTCAAGGAGCCCACAGTCAGCTCTTGGATCTGGCTGGTCGCGCCAAACTCGACGCTCGCTCCATGCGGCTTCAGATCGAGCTTGCGGGAGATGTCGAGGGTCAGTTCGACGTCGAGGTCGAGTCCAGACCCCAAAGGTATAGTGATAGTTGTGGTGGGAATGTAGTTCTCCCTCTCTTGGAAAACGCTTAACGTTCAACTCCGAGGTGCCAACAACTTTCATCTCTGTGGAGTAGGCTTTCGCACTTACGTCGACCTCTGCAAACATGGAGACGATGGATGGAGAGGTCGACAAAGCAATTTTCGCATGTGACGCGGCAGCAGTCGCTGGACAGGTTATCAGGGTCAGAGCAGTCTCCACTCTCGTAGAAAGTTATCGAGGGGTTTGTGATAGTTTGCCCATCAGAGTTTAAGTTCCACGTAAACGGATACGGTGACGTCACAGTCGAATCTGGGATCACATCGCAAAGCAGCGCTTGGCAACAGCCAACTCCAGCGTCATCAAATCCGCTAGCGCAAGAGAAAACCGTGGTGTAGCAGTTGTAGCACTCGTTGGGTGGAGGCTGGGCCGCAATGTAGTATTGAAGGCCGGCATCCTATCCACATTCAAGCAGTCGCAGTTCGTCACGTAGAACTGCATGGTGCACTGAGCCTTTTTCCATTGATTATTACCCAGTGGAACCCAGCACAAGTCGGGGGCGTTGATGCCGGCAGCTCCACACTCGAATTCCATTGATTATTGCCCAGTGGAACCAGCACAAGTCGGGGGCGTTTATGCCGGCAGCTCCACACTCGAACGTGCATGCTGAGCTGACATCGTCAAGACGGCGACTTGCTTGCGGAGCCTCAGCGCTGGACTCTAATGTGCTGTCCGACTTTGCGGCATGAGCCGACATCGTCAAGATGGCGACTAGCTTGCGGACCTCAGCGCTGGACTCTGATGTGCTGTCCGACTTTGCGGCCTCCGAACGGATGACATTACCCAAATCTGTCGAGTGAAACTTGATCTTGTAACTCGGGTAGACTTCGATGAGAGTCGCGAGCGCCACATCCAGGCGAAGCGAGCATTGCGCCGATGAAATACTGACGGTGTCTTGAACGGTGCTGTTAACAATGTAAAAGTAGTCTGGGGAGTCGTTGACAGCTGCTCCAAAGAATGAGTCCCCCACAACGGTTCGATTGGTGAACGCGCTCTTAGTCGTGGAGCAGTCAGCGACGTCGATTGAAGCCACCGCGACGATCCTGCGTTGCTGTTCGGTCGCACTGAAGTTGTCAGTCAACTGTTGGAACTTATTGGGGACCCGGGTGGTTGACCCGGGGGGGTTCGCAGTCGAAGCTTGTACTACGCGATTTGGACGTATATGAAAATACTACGATAAACTTTATCATTTCCTAGTGAACACTGTACTTTTGGTTTTAGTGTCTTGGCTGTACAGGACGGCATGCTGTGAAGGTGAAGACGTACTACCACTGATAATTCTTTAGTGGCTCTCTCACTGACACCGTGCCATGAGACTCACTGAAAGAGCGTCATGTCAAACCGACGCACTCAAGATGATTCGGAGGAGAAGGCCTCGGAGTACCCTGATCCAATATTCGCGCCTGTGGTCCCACCGATGATCACGTCGATCTCACATGAGGAGTTGGTGAAGTGGCGTGGGCTGCGACGCGAGTATGAAGCCAAGATGCGTGCCCGAGTGCGCATCTCTGGTGAAAACTACGGCCTCGTTACTCAGCCCGTCAAGGAATCGTTCTCCGACAAGTTGCTAAAAGCTTTCTGCTCGTTTCGTTTGGGCATCAAGGTCGAAAATGCCACCGATGAGATTTTGCTTGAAGAACTGAATCGGCTTCTCGGCAATGTAAAGAACAACGACATTCCCGACATTAAAGCGCTGTTCAAGGGTCAGCTCCGCATGAACATGCAGGAGTCCGACGTGGACGCTCGCATCCTGTCGTACTTTGAGAGGTTCGATGAAATCGTCGAAGAAAATAGCCTAGAGGGATGTTTCGCTGGACCCGACGGAGAAAAGGAGAAATGCAAGCGGATCATGGCCTCGCTGGCCTCGCCCGCTCTTAAATCCGAGGTGAAGCTGCTTGTCTTTTGGAAAGAGAAGGGCGCGGCAACGGACGTAAAGAAGCTCTATGACATTGTCTACGAGAAGGCAAAAGAACACGAGCGCCATTTCCAGCAGAACAAACGTTTAAAACGCGAGGCTACGAGGAGCGGCGACGAAAAACCGAAATCGGCGTCCACTCGATCAAGTTTTAGAGCGCCGCCCACCGGCGATCGCCCCTCCAGTGACACGCGATGCATAAGACCGCCGGCTCCCTCGGCGAAGGCTAAGGTGCCGCTGCAAAATTCCGAGAGGACAGTGCAAAAGCCGGCATTAGAAAAAGACAAGCCGAAATGAAATCTTAGGCGTCTGAAGATGCTTTATGCGGTAGCCACACGCTTCCACTCCCAATGCATTAGTTTTCAAAAACAGGGAAAATGGGACTTGAACCCGTCAGAGTAGCATTCTACTTTGCAGCAACACACGTGGAGTGGGAAACGTAGGCAACTAACCAAATAAAAGTAATATCCAAATAGCGTGAAAAATGATGCAAGAAAGCATTGGGGGAAGTGTGTTGTATTGGGGTATGGTTTAGAGTCATGAGGTTTCTTGCTTGGAAAGCAAACTGTCGAGTAGCAACCCCCGAGGGACGGTGGGCGGGTTAGAAAAATATACCAATACACAAGCTATAGAAGCCGTCGGATAGTAGCGTTGGCTGGCCTGAGCTCCGCCGACGACTTGGCTTGCGAGGTTCGGGGAAGGAAGCCGAGCAGAAAGTTGCTTGCGGACGTTGCGAACCAAACGCCCAGGGGGCACCACCGCAAAGGCAGTCGCCTGCATCACTGCCTCGTAATGTACTGCCGCTTTCGCTGTCTGCCGAGTTGCTTACTTGGTCCGCGTGTATCACTGAAAGGAAGAACGTATGGAGAGCCAAGAGGAAGCTGAGTTTCATAGTGGTCTATTTTCTCCGACGTGAAGGTGGCCAGGAGTTCAAGTTGAGTCGGAAGATCGAAAAATGAAATCGATGCTTGGCCAGCGCAACCATCGACTAGTTCGGGTTGTCGAGCCCACCTTTAAATGCCCCCAGCGGTTGACATGAAATCTTTAAACTCATGCGGATTAACCCCATTTCTCGAATTGATTCTCGTCCAGTCACCAGAAATACATGAATAACGTCGCCTATACGCTATTATCTGTGTTTCCGTTGTCAAAACGCCAACGCCAGCCACCGATCACTGCCGGATTCACATATGGAACAGTGCCTGGTCGAGAACTGCATGGGATGCCGGTGTGGTGAGCTTGAATACAGGATGATCTCCTTAGCCCCTGACTACGTGACAACCATGCTGTTTTGTTGATTGGTGGGCTTTCCCCGCTAGTATGAATACTAGTTTTTTTAAGCACTCAATTATTGGCTGTGCAACTACTGCTTTAACCGATATCGCCAATTTTTCAAACTACTGTGTATGTGTGGGTAAGAGTTAGTATGGGTTGTGTCAAGCTATTCAAGTTGATTGAAGTTATGCAAATAAAAAAATACTAGGTTGCGCCATTATGCTCCTCTCGAGGGGGTTAGAGCATGCGAAACAACCTG